>CABHPH010118312.1:3294-22210 GCA_902168325.1 Peromyscus nudipes
GTGTGTGTGTGTGTGTGTGTGTGTGTGTGTGTGTGTGTGTGTTGTGCAGACACGTGAGTGCATGCACCCATGCAGAGATCAGAGATGTTCAGTACCATTCTCAGTCATACTCACCTTATTCCTTTGAGACACAGGGTCTCTCCTGAGCCTGAAGCTGTGCCATCAGTTAGCAAGCCCGGTGAGCCTCCTCCTTTCCCACACACTTAGGGTTATAGGTATAGCTAGCCAGGCCTGGCTTTTTACCTGACTTCTGGGGATTAGAACTCAGGTCTGCATTATTAACAGCAAGCGTTCTTATCCATGGAGCCGTTTTCCCAACCTAACACTATTTAAAATTTTTTGTTAGAGCTTTAGTGTTTGCTGTAGTTTATTTACTAGTGAGATTATGAAATTAATACATAAAAGATACAGAAGTTTTAAAGAGGAAAGAGCTTTTATTTTTTGTCTTTTTTCTGAAATACCTATAGTTTTGATTTAAGTTTTATGCTTTTTTTTTTCCCTAGCTTTGCCAACAGCAATGAACTAAGTGACTAAACATTTTATGTTCTTCAGAAGAACACTTAATTCATGTTCTCTGCTACCTGTGCTTTCTTGCCTTTATAGACTAATGGCTGCCTTTATGGAAAGGTGCTTATAATTTTTATAGTATGTGGTTCTATTTAGGAAATTTTTAATAACAAAAATTTTAGATTCAATTAATAGTCTTTTTTACATATTTGATTATTTTATGGTAAGCCCTCTATTATAAAACTAAACAGAATCAGATTCCTAGTCTATACTTACCTACATTTTAAACAAACCAATGTACTTAGAGAGTGTAAAGAAGGCCCCTAACTAAGACTGACTTTGAGAAGTGACTATTAATAGACAGTGGAAATAGAAGAACATGGATAGGAAATCCCTTTGTGGATGCTGTTACAGGGGTAGCAGTTTTCCTTCTTTCCCTCTCCTCCCTCTCTCTCCCTTTTCCCCTCCCTCTATCCCTCCCCCCCACATTACGTTATGTATAATGCAATAAAACCAAATTTTATATCACATTCTTAATTCCCCAATCTCCAGATAATTTCAGTGGGGTCATGAATGCCCTGAATCTCTTTACCATATGTTTAGAGTTCTTTATGAAAAGGACTAACTTTAATGACATGCCATGAGTTTCCCTGTATGTTAGGAGAAAAGGGTGGGGCATAGAAGCAAACCAAGAACAGCACAGGCCTCCAGAGTTTACAGTACACAGTTCTTGACTGTCTACCCCCGTCAGGAGAGTGTTCCCTGAAATATTACATTCTTTAATAGCTATGTCGATGACATAATTAATGTCTAAAAACTGCATATATTTAAAGGGTATAGTTTAGTAAGTTCTTATGAACTTATACAGTATAGTGAACAAGAGTTGGGATTGGCAGCACAGACCTGTAGTCCTGGCTCTTAGGCTTCTAACGCAGGAGACTCGTGAGGTCAAGATTAGCATGGGCTACAAAGCATGTTCTAGACTAGTCTGGGCTAGAAGTGAGGTGAGGCCTTATCTAGGAAAAAATAAAGACTATATCTTTCAGCTCCAAAGTTTCCTCCTGGCTGTACTCCCTTCCCTCCCTTTCCACTGCCCATCCCCCAACAGTCACTGACCTCCCCTCACTGGAGAGTTCATTTTCTAGAGGTTTATGCTAATGGAGTCTTATAGCAGAAACTTGTTTTGGAGGGGTGGGTTTACTTCCTTTACTTGGTGCAATTATTTTGAGAGTTATTCATGTTGAAATGTCAATAGTTTCTTACTGTTCAGCACCATTCCAGTGTGCAGATGTACCATAGTTTGATTTATTTACCTGTCATAATTTAGATTTTAAGGTCTTGGCTATTACAAACAAAATTACTATAATCATTTTGTGTACAAGTCTTGGATAATACCAAATATAGTACTCTTCACAGCTTCCAAGAAACCTTCAAGTCATGTGTGGTGGCACAGGCCTGTAATCCCAGCTTTTCAGGAGGCTGAGGCAGGAAGATCCTAAGTTTGAGGTTTGCCTGGGGTCCAAGCTAGGCTGGGTAGCTTCATGAGACACTGTCTCAAAACAGAATGTACGAAAAGGGCTCTGGGGATAGCTAGCTAGTGGGAGAGTGCTTGCCGAGCGTGCATGAAGCCCTGGGTTCAATTCCAAAAGAAGAAAGTAAGTTATGAGATTGTTTTCCAGAGTTTTACCTTCTAGTGGCCCTTAACAACTTAACTTTGCCCCCAAATGGCTCTGGACTGGTCTCTTGTGGCTTTGGTTTGCATGTCCCTGTGATTAGTGACGTCGCATATCTTTCCTGTGATTTGCTGGCTCTGAGACTTTATCTAGCATTTGCTCATATTATACCCACTTTGTTTCTCTTAGTGAATTTTGAGAACCCTGTGTTTGGATACAAGTTCTTTATCAGATTGTAGACTGCAGAGACTTTCTTCCAGTCTTTAGATATTTGCATTCTCTTAACACCAACTTTTTTTTTTCCTTTTGAGTCCACGCTGGTGTAGAAAAATCCAGAATTTTATGAAGCATTGTCTATTCTTTTTTAAGACTGTGCCTCTTAAATGCCTAAGAAATCATTGCCAAATTCAGACTAAAAAAATGTTCTCTGTTTTGTGGGGAGTTTTTTCTTCTTTCTTTCTTTCTTTCTTTCTTTCTTTCTTTCTCTCTTCTGTTTTTTTTGTTTTGGTTTTATGAGGCAATCTTACTGTGCAGTCTAGGCACACCTGGAATTTGTTATGCAGCCTCAAATTTGTGAGTCTCCTGCCTCAGCCTCCTAAATGCTACAATTACTGGTGTGTACTACCATGCCTGGCTTCTGTTATTTTTCTTCTGGAAGTTTTGTAGTTTTAGGGCTTACAATTTAGATTTATGATCTATTTGAATTAATTTTATAAATGACATGATAATTCTACTTATGGTGCATGTATTGCATGTGGACAGCTGGTCATCTCACCATTACTGACGAGTCGTGTGTTCTTTGCTAAAGGTCTTTACTACTTTATAAAAACAACTTGTGCATACACACGTATGCCCTTATTCTGGGTTGTCTGTTCTGTTCCACTGGTTTTATTGATTATCTTTAGATCAGTGCCACTCAGCTTAGATGGCTGTTTATAGACACTCTTGAAAGGAGGCCAGGCATGGTGGTGCATGCCTGTAATCCCAGCACTCTGGAAGCTGAGGCAGGAGGAGCACTATTTTCAGGCCACCAGATAGCTATCTGATATGTTTGTTCTCCTAGATTTCTTTTTATGTCGAAGTTGTTTACATTATTTGAGGGCCTCTCTTCATGTAAGAATTTTGGTACACATGAGGCAAAGGCAGGTGAATCTCTGTGAGTTCAAGGTCAGCCTAACCTACATAGTGAGTTCAGAGCTACACAGTGAGACCCTTAAAAAAAAAATCCTGGAAGTTGCTGGTGTTAGGGCCTGTAATCTCAACATTCCAGACGGAAGGCAAGAAGATTAGGAGCTCAAGGACAGCCCCAGAGCAAGTTCCAGGCCAGCCTTGTCTACATGAGACCTTGTCTTAATAAGAAAGAAAAAATAAAACAAAATCTTATAAGTGTTCTCATTATGAACGACTAAAATTGGAGGAAAAAACAAAACCTTAAGGCTGGTGAGATGGCTCAGTGGGTGAGCGCGCCTGCTGTCAGGCCTGACTGCCTGGTTCCATCTCCAGGGCAAGGAAAGAACCAATTCCTGGAAGTTGTCCTCTGACCTCCCCCGCACATACAGCAGCTCTACACTTCCCTGCCCTGTCCTAAATGAATAAACGTAATTTTAAGGTTTTTTTTAAATAAAAAAATCCATTTCAAAGATCACTAAAACTTTAATAAAATATTGCTGATACATAGCAAAGACCAAGGACTCAGAAATATGGCTTAGTCATAAAGTGTTTGCTGTGCAGGGGTGGTGACCTAAATTTGGGTTCCCAGAGTTTGTGGCCAGTCAGCTGACCAGAACTGAGGAACTGAAGTGGCTACTTGAGTCTTACCAGATCTTAGGGCAGCCAGCTCTAGTCCAGCTCTCCTGGAGAAGACATCCAGTAAGGTGAAGCTGAGCCTATACCCGTGTTACCTGGAGGACTCGCTTCCTGCCTTTTCTCTGGACGGTCAGCATTTTCTGGTTCTTCAGCACGGCCTCCCATGCCTCAGCCTACACAAGGCAAAGCCACATTGAAAGCTGTGTCTGGTATTCAGCTATGAGTTTCCTCTTCTGAGTACTCACCATCCGGACCACCACCTTCCAGACCTACTGTCTCACAGGGATGCCCTTGGAACTGCCTCTCCACCAGGATCCCCTTCAGCATTCCCTGACGACTTCTTCACAGACTGGTAACCTCCCTTCCAGAATGGCCTCCTCCACTCTAAAATTACTCTCAAATCTCAAGACTGTCCCCCATCTCCCATCTTCTCCCATAAAGGACACTAACTTTAAAAATAAATAAGGTAGAAACTGGCTATACTGGCGCACACCTTTAATCCCAGCATTCAGGAGGCAGAAGCAGGTGGATCTCTGTAAGTTCAAGGACAGCCTGGTCTACAGAGGGAGATCCAGGGCAGTGAGACCCTGTCTTGAAAAAAACAGTAACAAACAAACAAATAAATAAGGTAGAGAGCAAGTGAAGAAGATCCTCTGTGCTCATCTGTAACTTCTACACATATGAGCACGAACACCTGCATACACACATTGACACACACACACACACACACACACATACACATACACACATACACATACATATACATATGTACCACACAAACACACACATGCACACACAGACAAGAAAGAAAGAAATTAATGATCTAGCGATTCAGATTTTATTTTTGGATCAGAATACTCAGCAATATAAGATACCAGTTTCTTTTTTTTTTAATTTTTAGTTCTTTCTTGGTGTTTTTCCTGCATGTATTTCTGTGTGAGAGTGTCAGATTCCCTGGAACTGGAATTACAGGCACTTGTAAGCTGCCATGTAAGTGCTGGGAATTGAACCTGGGTCCTCTGGAAGAGCAGCCAGTGCTCTTAACTGCTGAGCCATCTCTTCAGCCCCAAGATACCAATTTCTTTCAAATGACCTATACACTGAAGAAAATTCCATGTAAAATCTCAGCAGGCTTTTTAACAGAAATTGATACATGGATTTTAAAATTCTTACATGAAGAGAGGCCCTCAAATAATGTAAACAACTTCGACATAAAAAGAAATCTAGGAGAACAAACATTATCAGATAGCTATATATCAAAAACAAAACCAAGAGTTTCATTAAGTAACAGGTGGCTTGAAAATAGTGCTCCTCCTGCCTCAGCTTCCAGAGTGCTGGGATTACAGGCATGCACCACCATGCTTGGCCTCCTTTCAAGAGTGTCTATAAACAGCCATCTAAGCTGAGTGGCACTGATCTAAAGATAATCAATAAAACCAGTGGAACAGAACAGACAACCCAGAATAAGGGCATACATGTGTATGCACAAGTTGTTTTTATAAAGTAGTAAAGACCTTTAGCAAAGAACACACGACTCGTCAGTAATGGTGAGATGACCAGCTCATATATACAATATGAGATGACATATATACAATGGTGAGATGACATGCAATACATGCACCATAAGTAGAATTATCATGTCATTTATAAAATTAATTCAAATAGATCATAAATCTAAATTGTAAGCCCTAAAACTACAAAACTTCAGAAGAAAAGCCACCAGGCCCCTCCTGGTCCACACAGGATTTAAATGACACTAGAGCCATTTGTACTTCACAGAAGTTTTTAATGAAGAGTTTGAGATAGCTGTCAATCAGAAAGCCAGGTGTATTGACTACGTTTTCTTGAAATGCAAATGTTAGTAGATGGAACAGATGCACTAACAAGATTTTTTTTGTTTGATTGTGAATATGGAAACCTGGAAAGCATAATTAGTAAAAATATTTCTGTATTTTGTTAAATATAATATTAGAAATAGTTTTTAAATGCTTCTGTGTGTTTCTGCATGTATGTTATGATTGTTCTACTTACACTGTATGTATAAGGAAATGGCATTGAACATATGGTATAACTGGAATACAGGTTTGACTTGATATTCTCCTGTTAAAAATTGAAAATTACTTTAACTGTTCTTTCTGAAAAAATTGATAAGTTTGTTTGTCCCGATGTGGTAATTTTTGTTTGTTGTCTCTTAGGTGTTTAAGGTAGTAAGGAAATCCTAGGAAGTATGAACATAGGTCATCTCCCATTGTCCTCTTGATGTACTTTGAGAGTATTTTAGGACGATTTTAACATAGCATGCTTATTTTTATGACTTTTCTTTGAGGAGATTGAGTGTCTTCAGGGTTGTACAGCCATGGACTGTTTTCTTATCTGAAATGAAGAAGTTTGGCATGAGACACCCGATGCTTAGTGCTAACGTTGCTTTGCAGGGTATTTACCAAAATCATAGTCACAGAAAAAAAAAAAACTACTTCAGTTAGACTTATCTTAGTTCTCATTACAGTATTTCACTGAGTAGGCTCCTCTTTGCCTCTTATGGAAAGATGCTCTGGAGCAGCCTTATGACGTCTACTGCACTAACCACGTGAATGTTTCTGCACAAATAAGATTTTATGGTCAGTGAGATGGCATGTGGTGCCAGGCCTGGTGCCTGAGTGCCAAACCTCAATCCGTGTGGTGGAAGAAGACGACTTGACTCCCTCAGGTTGTCCTCTGACCTTCACATGTGCCATGGCATGTGCATGTCTGCACACATGCACATACATACATAAATGGAAAAAAGGTTTTTATACCAAGAAGATAGTGGGTGTGTACAGTGTAACTGTTACAGGGTTTTCTCTTGTCAGGTGAAGGAAGTACAGAGTGTAAGAGGAAATACTTTCCCCTTCTGCCATGCGTGCTTTCCTGCCTCCCTTCTACATGGTTGTATATTTATTTTGATTGGGTTAATATTCATTTTATGTAATTATGACTCATCATGCTATTTATATTAAAGCACTTTTTCTTTTTGCTTTTAGTGGTACTAATAATTATCTAGTGAGACTAGTAATTATCTTGTTTTCTTGTTTGTATAGTTTTCTGTGAACTAGTCTCAAGCTCAGATTTCTGCCGGTTGTCTCAATACTCTTCCAGAATTTTTAGTCCCATTGAGTATGCTCTTGACTTCGTCTGTTGAGACAGTTCTTTGCAGGGTTTTCCGACATGTTTTGGTCTGCACTGGTGACTCTGATGCCCAGTATGTGGCTCTTGTCGCATAATTTCCTTTCATTTAATCCTGGGCATCCCTTTAGCCTTTCTTCTATATTGATTTTTTTTTTTTTTTTTTGGTTTTTCGATTTTGGGTTTCTCTGTGTAGCTTGGCGCCTTTCCTGGAGCTCACTTGGTAGCCCAGACTGGCCTCGAACTCACAGAGATCCGCCTGCCTCTGCCTCCCGAGTGCTGGGATTAAAGGCGTGTGCCACCACCGCCCGGCCTATATTGATTTTTTTCATTTTCCTGTAGCAATCTTTTCTCATTCTTGATTTATAGTTTTTAGTGTTGTATATGTCACAGAGTCTTAATGAGAAGTGATACATATGGTATATATCCATCTTCGTTATGTCTAAGAATGCCTTTATAAACCATCATAGTTGATTGATAATTTGTTGGGTAGATAGGAAAACATTGCTGTAAGCTTCTGTATTGTATATACTTATTGTGTATACTTTTTCTTATTAGTTGTAACTTTTTTATTTTAAACAAAAAAGGGGAAAATGTGGTTGATATATTGTACACCCCAATAAACTTATCTGGGGGTCAGAGAACAGAACAGCCACTATATTAAACATAGAGGTTGGGCAGTGGTAGCACACGCCTTTAATCCTAGCATTCTGGAGGCAGAGGTCCATCTGGATCTCTGTGAGTTCAAGGCCACACTGGAAACAGCCAGGCATGGTGACTCACCTTTAATCACTTGAGCTCTCATGTCTTGCTTGGTAAAGACACACGCCTTTAATCCCAGGAAGTGATGGCAGGAAGCAGAAAGGTATATAAAGCGTGAGGACCAAGAACTAGAGGCTTTTACGCTTTTAGGCTTTCAGCAGCAGTTCAGCTGAGATCCATTGGATTGGCTGAGGAGTTGTCGAGGTGAGGTTAGCTGTGGCTTGTTCTGCTTCTCTGATTTTTCAGAATTCACCTCAATACCTGGCCCCTGAGTTTTTATTTAATAAGACCTTTTAGACATTCATGTTACACTTGTGGTCTTACTGTCTGGAAGTGGTTAATGCTTGTTTCATGTATGTAGTCCACTCCCTCTCAATCCTATAAGCTATTCTCTGTCTCCAGTATTCTATCATTTTAACTTTATCCATTGAATTGAATTCTAGGGATATTATTTTAGTGGTAATTTATCTCCTTTATTATCTCATCTCAGTTAAATGATCTCAGCTTGCCAGATGATTGATTCTCTTAGCTCTTGAAACATTTCTTTGTGGAAAGGCTTTTCAGTTACTGAGACGGTTTTCAAAGATAATAGAGAGGGTATTGAAGATTCTGTTCCACGTGTCAGTAGTGCTGATCCCTTAATACCGTGGCATAAAAAGTTAGAGCAGGGCCTAGTGTTTTTAACAACTATTTGCAATGTTCAGGTGTAACTGTCACTTACTGTATTTTTATATACAGTCACACTGGATTGCTAGGATAAATTACCAGGTTCTAGCTTTAGAAAAAATTGTAAGAGCTCAGCATCACTGAGTAGTGGTGGTAAGGGGCACATGCATGCCATTGTAAAGACAGTCTCTAATAGGAGTTTTCAAAAGTAGCTCTGTCTGTTTCTGGGACTCAGGACCTAGTTTTCACAGTCTTTTAGTAGATTTTAGGTAGACTAAAGATAGCTGTGATTCCTCCAAAAGTATATATAATATTTTAGGGGAGTATGCTTTGTCATTTTGTGTGTGTGTTTGTGTGTGTGTATGTGTGTGTGCACGTGCATGCGTGCGTGTATATGTGTGTGTGTGTGTGTATTCATTTGTGTGGGGATGTTTGGGTGATTGCATGAGTATATGTGTGCATATATTTGTTGTGGGTGCTGCATGTATTGGTGTGGGTGTGTCTGGGTACATGTGTGTGCGTGTGGAGGCCAGAGGTCAGCCTTAGGCATCACTCCTCACCTTGCTTTTTGAGGCAGGGTTTCTCTGTGGCCAGAAACTCACCAAGTAGACTAGACTGATTGGCCAGCTCCAGTGATCTGCAAGCTTCATCCACCCACCCAGTGCTGTGATTACAAGCATGTACCATCATGCCAGCTTGTCCATGGGCTGTGGGGCTGGAGCTTGGGTTCTCACAGATGCAGGACAGGCACTTTATTGACGGCTGTCTCCCCAGCCAGAACATTGTTTCAGATAGTGGGAAGTAGAGAGTCCAAGGACTTTTATAGATTCTCAGAATTTAAAAAGGGTTAAGAAAAAGGGATGCAGATCAACAAATAGTTGTTTGGTTTTTTTTTTTTTAGTTAATTTAAAAAACATTTTTATTTTATGTGTATGGGTGTTTTGCCTGTATGTATACCTGTGTACCACATGCATGCCCAAGGAGGTCAGAAGAGGACATATGGATTCCCTGGATCTGGAGTTACAGACAGTTTTGAGTGGCCATCTGGGTGCTGGGAACTAAATCCTTGTCTTCTGCCAGAGCAGCAAGTAGTTGCCATTGCTCAGCCATCTCTCTAGCTACCCTTACATTTTGGCTTTAAAAATATTTATATTGGTATATAACCATTTTAGTAAAATATTAATAACTACATGTAGAATTCTCATTGAATTTGCTCATTTTACATTATTTTGCCAGTGCCTTAACTGAGAATTTTTCTTTTCAAGGTTCAGGAGCAAGTACATCCCACCCTCTCAGCTAATGAAGAGTCTCTTTATTATATTGAAGAACTGATTTTTCAGTTGCTTAATAAATTATGCCTGGCTCAACCAAGGACTGTTCAAGACGTGGAGGTAAAAATCATTATGTCATTTAAAAAAACATGAAATTAATCTTTAGATCTGTGTCTTTGTCATTCTCAATTTCTACAGAAACTAAAACCACTGAAATTACTTGTGATATATATATGCTCAGTTCATATATTCCAAGAAACCTAAAGGAAAGTTGCTATGTGCTGGGTGGCGCACACCTTTAATCCCAGCACTCGGGAGGCAGAGCCAGGCAGATCTTTGTTCGAGGCCAGCCTGGGCTACAAAGTGAGTTCCAGGCCCGGCAGGGCCACACAGAGACACCTTGTCCTGAACCCCTGTCCCCCACTCCCCCCCCAAAAAAAGATTGTGGATAAATGGAGGGAAAAACCTTGCAACTTGTCTCCTATGATAGACAAAAATTAACTCAAGAGATCATAACCTCACATATAAAAACTGAAATTATGAAGTTTATAGGAGAAAATGCTGAAGAATAGTATCATAATTTGGAATTAAGCAAACACTGTTTTAGAGATGGATGAAAACACAGTGACTATTAAAGATTAAAGTTAAGAAAATAAAAGATATTAACCAAGCTGACAGTCTCAGCACTCACAGGCTGGGAGCAGAGGATCTCTAACTTGAGGTACAAAATGTTACAAGTCACAGACTAGGGGGAAAAGATACCTGTCTTTAATCCCAGCACTCAGGAGGCAGAGGCAGGCAGATCTCTGTGAGTTTGAGGACAGCCAGGGCTACACGGAGAGACCCTGTCTCAAAAAACCAAACCAACCAAATAAACAAAAACCTTCCTTCCCCAGATTTGCAAAATTCTTGAATAGAAACTTAAAAAGGAAGCTATGCTAATTGCCTCTAAGTACATGAAAAATTAATGAAGCTCAGAGGCCACCTGAAAAATAGAAATTCAAATCATAATGAACTTCTTTCACAGCCCCCAAAAGTGAGAATTTAAAAGGGGGCTGCTTATACTACATACAGACAAATATGTAGATGGCCTAGATCTTCATTACAAGTGGGAGTATGAATGGTATAACAAATATGCACAGTTGTTTGGAAGTTTCTGTCAAAGTTACTTCTGTGTCTAACATATGGTCCAGTAGTTGTACTCTTAACTGTGGAGAATAAAAGTATATGTTCATATGTGATACATACACAAACAAGAAGCTTAATTCGTAATAGCTAAAAGTTACAAAAAGCTCAACTTTCTATCAGTGAGAAAGTGTATGCATTGGTTACTTTTACACAACTGTCGTCAGAATATCTGTGAGAGGGCAGCTTCAAGGACAGAGGATTTATTTCAACCCACCTTTTCAGAGTCCAGAGCTGCTTTGTTCCTTGTGTTGGAGCAGGTCACAGCCGTGGGAACTGAGCAGGGAAAGAGAAGCCTCCTCGCCTCACAGTAGACAGAGCAGAGTGTGGGCATGACTGGGGACCAGGGGTATGCTTCAACAGCACATGTCCAGTTTTTGACCTACTTTCTCCAACTTGCCTTACTTCCTAAAGTTCACAGATCTCCCCCAAAAGCACCACCATGTATTAACAAGTATTTCAACACATGAGTCTATAAAGGACATTTCATGTTCAAACCATAACTCTTCCCCCGGCCCATTGCCATCTCATAGTACAAAATGCTTCTTGTCTATCCCCAGAGTTTCCAAAATTCTTAACAGTTCTAACATGATTTATAAGCTTAAATCTAAAGTTTCCAATAAGATCAGAACAATCTTAGTTGTGATTCTCTGTAAAATCAAAAAGAAAATGACTTCCAGTATGCAGTGGCACAGGATGAACAGGCCCATTCCAAAAGGGGGAGTGGGCTGCAGAGAAGCATGATAGGACCAAAGAAGACTGAAACACAGTGGGGAAAGCATAAGTACTGTAGCCCCATGTCCAGCATCCAGGGCATGTTGAGATGTAAGACCCAACAGGCTTGGGGCAGCTCCACTCCCGTGGCCTTGCCCTTTATAGCTGACATGACTTTCTCTCTGAAGCTTACCTCAGTATACATTCCACATACCTGATATCTTCAGCATCCTTGTATCTATCTCCATTGCAACTCAGACTTTCGTACAGCCTCACACATTGCCTTCTCAGGGTCCTAACCCTGTCACAGATCGCCTGCTTTGTGTGCAAGCCTACATGATCCTCATCACTCCTGTGTTTTGCATGCCTGCAAAACCAGTACTGTATGGCCAAGACCATGTACTGCCACAAGCTTGAGCTTGTGTAAGACCGCAGCAGCAGCAGCAGCAGCTCTGGGTATCCGAGCAACTGAAGCTGAAAAGCACTTTCCCAGATGACTGGGCAGGGCACCCGGTGGCTCACAGCCAAATCTTAAATGAGTTAAAACCTCTCTGCCTGATCCTGCAGTGGTAGCTTCTGGCCAGTTCCCCACATGTCTTTATGTCATCCTTCCTATTACTCTGGTGCAAAGGACTTGATTTCTTTTTGTGGTGTGGGGCGAGATCAGGCACCTGTTGAGACAGGCTGGCCTTGAACTTACTATGTGGCCTTGTTCCTGATCCCCCTGCCTCCGCCTCTCAAGTACTAGAATTAAAGGCATGCACTGACATAGTGACTTCATGTTTTTCTTTTTTGTTTTTGTCTTTACTGTCACTAATCTTTTTAAGATACATTTTTATTTTATGTGCACAGCTATTTTGCCTGCATGTGTGTCTTTGCACTCATGCCTGCCAGGTGGCCACAGAGGCCAGAAGAGGGCATCGGATCCCCTGGACCCACAGTTACAGATGGTTGTTGGCTGCCATGTGGGTTCTGGGATTTAAACCCTGGTCCAGTGCTAGAGCTACTGAGCCATCTCTCCATCACATCACAACAACCAAGTCTTCTTTGTCTGCAATTTTAAAGCATTCCTTTTTGGTCAAACTGCATGTTTTCCCAGTCTTTCTATTTGGCATTTTGCTCTGGATCCTCATTGTAAAACCTGGCTAAAAGGCGCCAGTAGCAACTGTGCCACACTATGAACACTGTGCTGTCTTAAGATTTCCTCTACTGAGTTATTTTTAAATTCAGCCTTACTCCAAATCTCAGAACACAGCCACAGAGTCTTTATAGAGAGTTACCTACTTGACCTCATAGAGTTTCAGCTCCACTGGAACCTCGGCACTGCAGTCTGCTCCGCCCACATTCTAGTGGTAGTCCTGTTTTTGACTGCTCCCTAGAACTAAGTCCTCGCTGAAGCACCACAGGCTTTTGCTAGTCTGTGTCTGCAGACCTAACAAGCCCCCTCAAAGGCGTCAGAACCGCCTCAGAGATATCACCACAGCAGTGGCCCCAGCTGTGCGGTACCAGTTTCCTATATTCGTCCAAGTTTTGTTACTGTGGTGAAGTACTGGACATGAACACTTACAGGAGGAAGATTCACTTTGACTCGGGTTCAAAGGTCCAGTCTGTGGTCATCAGCTCATGTGTCTAAGTCTGTAATGAGGCAGAAGACTATCCTAGTAGCAGGAACATTTGGCAAAGGCTGTTCATTTCATGATGAAATGAGAGAGAGAGAGAGAGAGAGAGAGAGAGAGAGAGAGAGAGAGAGAGATTGAGAGAGAGATTGAGAGAGAGAGAGATACAGATACAGATACAGATACAGATACAGATACAGATACAGATACAGGAAGAGGTCACAGCAAGTAGCCTTGTCTCCAAGTAATTCTGTTATGTAACAAATTCATTAATGGACTGATGCCTTGATTAGGTCAGAGCCCTCAGGATCCAGTCACTGTGTCCAAAGCCCACCAACTGCAAACAAGCCCCAATACATGACTTGTGGAAGATTTCATGTCCCAATAACAATAGGTGGAAAAGTCAGATTCTAGAGGAATAGAACATACAGGATAAATATATATTAAAGGGAGAATTATGATATGGGTTAGAGTAGACCCATGATTGGCTGTCTTCACACAGGAGAGGTGATAACCTAGTCATTTCTTAGTTCATGAGACTGGATCCCTCAGCAGGCCCAGTCTGCTGCTGGATACACACAGGATTTCTGGAGAGCCACTTGAGTTCGCATTGGAAGGCCGAAGAAGCTGGCTTCCTGTTAGCAAAGGGCGAGAGCGGGAGCAACATGGTAGGTGCACTCACGAGCAAGGGGCAGAGTCAAGCAGGCAAAAAGCAAAAGCTTTCCCCCACACCTTATGTCTAGGAAGTGGTCTTGCTGTCTGAATCTCCTCCTAGAAAATACCACATAGGCCTGTCCAGAAGCTGTCCAATTACACTGGTAACCAAGATTAACCTTCTCAATGGGCAAACAAATACAGTCGATTCATAAAGTATTAGAAATAAAGAAAATGAAATATTATGTGTGATAATAGCTGCATTTCACAAAAATATAGGGTAAAAAAGGCTATACTCAAAATAATACATGTGATATTTCATTTTATGAACTTTAGAAACTGCTAATACCAATGGTGTTAGAAATCAGGGACCGAGATGGCTCAACATACAAGGTACTTCCCTCCTGATGACACAGAGTGATGACATGAGTTTGCTCCCTGCAGCCCACATGAAATTGGGTGGGGAGAAACACCAAAGTTGTCTTCTGGCCTTCACAGACATGCTGTGGCACACACATGCACACACACATGCACACACCCAATAAGGAATGAAGGATGAAGATCAAGATTATAGAAGTGTTCTACATCTTGATTTGGATGATGGTTACATAGGTGTAAACATTTTCAAAATTCATAGAACCGCATACTAAAACTGTTTGCATCTGGGCATAGTGGTACATGCTAATAATCTCAGCACACAGGAAAATGAGGCAGGAAGAACATAAGTTCAAGGTCATTCTGGGTACAGGACAAAACTCCATCTTAAAAAGAAAAAAATATGCTCATTTTAGTACATATAAATATTACCTTTATGAAAGATAGATGTAAACCTGAAGGATATTAGTTCATTGTTCACATTTATAGAGAAACACACACACCTCTGTATGTGTGTGCTGCTGTGTAAATCTCTAGAAGTCTGCATGAATTATTAGTATTTTTGCATTGGTTACATAGCATTTTTAGATTTTAAAAATATTTGTCAATGCAGCTTCTAGAAACTATTTTTGCATTGTACTGTTAACTTTCTTTTGAAGATTTTGTAATAAAGTTACAACTTTCCATATAAAGGAAAACTGTAATTTAGAGTGTTTGAGGTAGTAGGACTTTTAGGCACTCTTAAAATTAAAACATTTAGCTGTCTTTTCTTTGCTGTATCATTTCAGCATTAAATAAATATAACAAAACATCCTTTCAATAGCTAATTTTCCTAAGCTTGATAATACAGCTTTCATATAGGAAACACTCCATAATTGGAGTCCGATTCTGATATATACTTCTTACTCATGTCAATCACTGGTTAAATTTAAGATTAAATGAACAGGAGGTTTGGGCTGTTTTTATGGAGATCTGTGTCTCCATAACCATTCTGAGCACCCCAACTCTAACAATATTCTACGAGTCACATGATAGCTGTTCTTTTCAACGCCTCTCCACATTGCTGTAGGGTTTCCTCAGGGAGAGGCTTTCTGGAAATATTAATGATGAGATGACTTCTAAGTAGATGATGTTAACCTTAAAAATCACAGTTAAAGTTACTAATACACTATTTCATGTTGACGTAGATCTCCTATGTATCGTACCTTTTCCTAATTCATTTTTTTAAACTGTGCTAGAGCTCAGACCTGACCCTTGCACATCTTGCCCAGACAGTCTATTGAACTATGCTCCCCAGTGCTGGCATGATAAACTTAAAAAAATTCATGTGACAAAATGATTTGATAGAATCTTCATTGTCCTGTTGACCTTTGTTTTTCTTTATTTTGAGATAGGGTCTTACTTTGTAGCTTGGACTGGCCTCAACTCTTCATGTAGCCCAAGCTGGGTTTGAACTCAGTCTTCTTGTCTCTACATTCTCAGTACTGGGATTATAGGTGTGCCACCGTGGCTGGTGACTTTTTTAAAAACCAAAAGTTTTTTTTTTTATTCCTGAATCAAAACATACTATACCCCTGCTATCTTTTGTATTAAAGATACTGATCAGGTTGAGTTTTATATGAGTTTTCTATTTATAAACACTTCTGTTGATTCTGAATGGCCCCACTGTGATCCAAACAGGAACGAGTCCAAAAGACCTTTCCTCATCCTATTGATAAATGGGCAATTGCTGATGCACAGTCTGCCATCGAGAAACGTAAGCGAAGAAATCCTCTTTTACTACCTGTGGACAAAATCCATCCTTCCTTGAAGGTAATAAAAGATGAGACACTGGGGGTATTCTTCATAATAAGTAGTACTTCGTAGTATTAAAGTGTGTATTTATAGTAGTAATGGTCTGTTTGTATATGCATTATATGCATTATAATATGTGTATGAAGTAAAAACAGGGAGTAAAGGTGTATGTCAGTGATACACTTTGTGTGAGTGATACCCTGGGTTGAATCCCTAGCATGCAATCCATCCCAAAGAAAAGAAGGAAATAAAAATAAATGTACCCTAATGAAATCCCATGGCTCAAAATCTCCCTGTCCTCCCCTCCCCCACTCACAGTTAATAGTAATAACACATTGTGGCATTTTGTGGTATCTTCCAGTGACTACTACACTACTATCTCTTATCAGTTCTAATGTAGTAAACCATGATTCTCAATGTTTTGTTATTAAGAAAGTGTAATATCAAAAGGCGCTGAGTGTTTTTAAATTAACCTGTAGACTTTGGAAAAGGACACTAGAGAATAATCTATAGAATATGTTTGCTGTGTGTAGACCTTTTGGTAGAAGTCTCAGTAACTCCCTCATTCAAGTATGTTTTCTCTCCCGGTGATAAACACCACAACCAAAAATAACTTGGGAAGAAAGGGTTTATCTCAGCTTATGCCTCATAGTCCATCACTGAGGGAAACCAAGGCAGGAGCTTCAAGCAGAAACTATGGCAGAATGCTGCGTACTAGCCTGTTCTTCACACCTTGCTCGGCTTCATATACATATGCATATACATATACATATATATATATATATATATATATATATATATATAAAACCTAGGACCATCTGCCCAGGAGTAGCACTACCCAGAGAGGGCTGGGCCCTTCTTTGTTAATCATTAATCAAGAAAGTGCTCCATAGACCTGCCTATAGGTAGAGACAACACCCCTCCCTCCCAGACATTCACATAGAAACTCTCTCCTGAAAGAGACTACAGTGATTAAAAGATAATGTGGGGTTTTTGTTGTTGTTGTTGTTGTTTTCAAGACAGGGTTTCTCTGTGTAGTCCTAGAACTCACTCTGTAGACCAAAGAACTCACAGACACTCACCTGCCCTTGCCTCCCTAGTGCTGGGACTAAAGGCGTGCACCATCACACCAGGCTAGATAATGATTTTAAAGCAGGGTCCTTGCAGAAAGAAGGTATTTGTCACAGGGGTTTTCAATCAGATGTTAAGAAGCTGTCAGTAAAATTGAGCCCAACATTTTTTATTTTTCTGGTCTTCTGTTTGTATGGTATGTTTTTTTATTTTGTGTTTTTATGGGTTTTCTTTGTGTGTTTCATGACTTTTTAAAATATTCTGTGTTTTATTTGTTTTGTTTTATTTGGCTGTTTGTCTTCTAAACAGAAAGAGAAGAAGGCTTGGTGTTAAATGTGTGGGGAGGATCTGGGAGGAGATGCGGGAGAGGGAACAGTGATCAGAATGTGTTGTATGAAAAAAGTTTAATTTCAGTTAAAAAAATATAGCTCAAGATTTCCTGTTAGAATCATGTACTATCATTTGATGAAATAGTGGACTTGTTAGATTATATATTTTTTGTAAGATCAATAATACTAGGACCAACTGTTAATTTTATATCCTATGGCAGTGGTTCTTACATTCTTAATGCTGCAACTTTTTAATACAGTTCTTTATGATGGTGACCCCAACGATAAAATTATTTTGTTGTTACTGCATAACTGTAATTTTGCTGGTTATGAATTGTGATATAAAAACCTGTGTTTTTCCGATGATCTTAGGTGACTTCCAGAGGGG
Source organism: Peromyscus nudipes (assembly GCA_902168325.1). Lineage (NCBI taxonomy): Eukaryota > Metazoa > Chordata > Mammalia > Rodentia > Cricetidae > Peromyscus > Peromyscus nudipes. Next base: position 21,268 of record CABHPH010118312.1, read on the forward strand.
TCACGACCTACAGATTGAGTACCACTGTCCTATGGCACCCATATATTGAGATATTCTGCTTTTAAAAATTTGTTTATGGGCCAGGCAGTGGTGGCGCATGCTTTATCCCAGCACTCTTGGGAGGTTGAGGCAGGGGTATCCCTATGAGTTCGAGGGCAGCCTGGTCTACAGAGTGAGTTTCAGCACAGCCAGGGCTACACAGAGAAACCCTGTCTTTGAAAAAAAAATTGTTTATGAGTAAAAATGGTAGATAGGAATTTTTTTCTTTCAGTACTGAAGCTTAAACTCAGGGCCTTGCTGCTAAGCCACCCCAGTTCTGAAGTAGGAGTTTTAAGTTTTTAATTGATACTTGAAAGGACTTTTGTTTTGAAATTGAATTATCTTTTTTTAACAGGAAGTTTTGGGGTACAAAGTGGACTACCATGTGTCCCTCTACATTGTGGCCGTATTGGAGTATATCTCAGCAGATATTTTGAAATTGGCTGGTAATTATGTTTTTAATATCCGGCATTATGAAATATCTCAGCAAGACATTAAAGTGTCGATGTGTGCAGATAAGGTAAGTGTTAAAAAGTATTGAAGCTTAAATTGAATACTAATAGCAATTTTATGGCAAATTTGTTTTGCTCTTTTAAAAATAATTTTAATGAAGTTTCTTTTTTAAGTTTATGAAGATTTTTATATATTAAATTCACACATTTTAGGTTAACATATCAAATGTAAGTGGATACTAGAAATACTTCTTCCTGCAACACCAGTAATTAGTTTCTTTCCTAGTACTAGAGATCAGAAGGAGCGCTTTGCATGCCAGGTGCTCTGCCACTGACCTGTGCCTTCAGTACCTTTCTTCATTTTATTTATTTGGGATGTTATTTAAGAGTTTATTTATCTCTCCCTGTGAGCGTGTGTGTGTGTGTGTGTGTGTGTGTGTGTGTGTGTGTGT
>CABHPH010118315.1:0-10692 GCA_902168325.1 Peromyscus nudipes
TTTTTTTTTTAATGCTTGATTCAGAACCTTGTTTTATTAAATGAGTCCTTCATGCTACAATACACTTCAGAGTCAATTAAATACATGATGTCAATAGATTTCCTCAAGACTTTTTTTTATTAATTTATTTATTTTACATCCTGACAGCAGCCTCCCCTCCTTCCTCTCCTCTCACTCCCTCCCCCCTCCTCCCCCCCACCCCCCACCCATTCACCCCTCCTCCATATTGGCTCAGAAAGGGGCCGGCCTCCCATGGGCTTCAGCAAAGCATGGCATATCAAGCTGCCATAAGACCGAGCACCTCCCCTGTATTCAGGCTGGACAAGGCAACCCAGCATGAGGAATAGGTTCCCACGAGCCAGCCGAAGCACCAGGGACAGTCCGGCTCCCAAAACCAGGAGTCCCACAAATAGACCAAGCTACACAATTGTCACATACATGCCGAGGACTTCCGTCTGTCCCATGCAGGCTCCCTGGTTGTCGTTCAGACTCTGTGAGTTCTCATGAGCCAGGCTAGCTGTTTCTATCCCTGACCACTCTGGCTCCTACAATCCCTCCTCCCTCTACTCAGCAGGACTTCCCTAGCGTGGCCCAATGTTTGGCTGCGGGTCTCTGAACCTGCCTCCATCAGTCTCTGGATGAAGGCTCTCCACTGACAACCGGGGATGTCACCAATCGGATCACAGGGGGTGGTCAGTTCGGGCTACACATCCACCGCTGCCAGGGGTCTCAGCAGGGGCCCTCCTTGGAGACCCCCTTGCATCAGGCTTCTACCCGACTCCGTTAAGCCCCCCTTTCTAGTCACCTCTGTCCCCCTCTGCCCACCGCCCACCCCCCAACCGGATCCCTCAAGTTCCCATGCCCACCCTCCTCAAAACTCTTAAAGACTCACAGCCACAGTTCTAAACCTCTATAAGACAGGTTCAGTGTCCAGAAGGACACAACACGGTAATTGTACCATTAAATCCCATTTTTATGCAAATCAAAAGAAAAGCAAACAGAAGAAAATTATCAAACTACCAAAAGCCAGTGACATCTTTATTTAGTAGGTATATTTCTCAGCTCTCTAAACTTCTTTCTCAACACCGGGGGAGTTTTAAAAACTGTCAAAGCCTGAACTCCACCCCAGGGCTTCTTTTTTTTTTTTTTTTTTTAACTTCCCCTGCAGTTCTTGTGACAGCCAGAGTTGGAAATCATTTCTCTAACAGAGTATCTGATTACGCAAAAACATGATTAATTTCAAAGCACAGCACAGGAAAATTGCAGGCACGTGGCGGGGATAGATTTAGAAACCAAAAGGACACACTCTGCTTTTGAACAATTTCTACCTCTTCCACGGCTCAAATTCGTTATATGTTTCCGTAGCCCTGCATCTTTTGGCCACGTTCCCCCAGTTTCTGTACCCATGAAATCTCTGCCGCTTCCTGTTATGGGCCGGCCTTCTGCCTTCTTTTATGGAGCCGTAAGGGAACAGACTACAGAATTTGACCGAGAGAAGTAGTCAAGGTCAGAGGCGCAGAATCATCGGCGCCTGATGGCCACCAGCTGGTTCAGCAACGTCACAGGCTTGGAGGGAGTCGCTGACACAGACGGAGGCGAAGCCTGAGGGAAGCTACAGCATCTTGGTTTCATACTGCTTCTCTGGGCTTGGAGTGACCTAATTCCATTCTGCTGTTCCACTCCACCGCAGGAAAGTCCTTTCCGAACACATAGTCAACGCTTAGGCACCCTGGTCTCCCTTCTTTTATTTAAAATATATATATAGCAAAATGCTTGGGAAGAAAATATAGTGCCAGATGATAGAAGCTAGACACAAAGGCTAGATACTGCTTCCGTGCCTAACACTGAAGTTAAAAATAGTGCTGTTTCCTCCACAGTGCAGGCGCGAGCCCCAGGGGAGCGGCTCATGGACGCATCCCCTCCTGGGACTTACAAAAGCTACTTTTTGTTAGATGGGGACCATTTGAAGACAAGTATACGATAAACCATAGCTATTGTGTCTTGGACATATTAATGTGTGCTTTCTATACAGTTATCTCACGTAATGTTCACAAAGTACCATTATTTCCAGTTTGCTCAGAAGAACCTGAAGATCAGACAGGCTAAATAATCAAGCCATCAAGAGCTCAATGTCATGTTCAAAATAACAGGCAGAATTGCCTTCCCCTTTGACGAACTAACAAGTCAGACATTGAACTCCCTGCCCCCTGTACCGTTCTCATCTGTCTCCAGCAGTCCTCACACATTGACTGTAAGTCACTCTCCAACCATGATCCCCCAGAAACACGCATCCCTTAAACTTGTGCGTGAAATGCAGTTTGCCCTTGAGTTATAGACTTGGGCAGAGGGAGACAGCCCAAGGATCTTTGATCACATGACTGCAGTTCTTGGGTACATAATTCTAGAGGAAGGCTTTTATGTGGAATGTCCCCTAGGTCTCCCTCACAGACTCTCCTCATCTCTCACCACCTTGGGAGGAAGATACAGCCTGGGAAAAGCTGGAGCAGGCCCATTGAAATCAGGGCCTGATAGCTTCTTCCTCAGCTTCAAGGCTCCTTCTCCACAGCTAATACAACAACAACAACAACAACAACAACAGTGTGTTTTCATTGACTCTAATGACCATTAACCTTGACTGCACCTTGAGCTCTCCCTGTACAGCCTTGGAAACAGGAGTTGGATGCCATCCCAGGCCAACTAAATCCTAGTCTCTGCCAAGGGGACTCAGGATTAGTAGTTCATAAAGCTGCCAACATTGTTTCAATGTACATCCACACTTCAGAACAATTGGTCTAATCCAAAGGCTTTCTGCCTCCCCAACCATCTATAACTCAAATCCCAGATGAAGAATATGGGGTTTTTGTTGCTAGTAGATAGATGTCTTGCATATACGAGTAGAGAGATAGCTCAGCTGGTAAGATCCTAAGAATTCACATAAAAAGCCAGTTGCCAATGGCAAGGATGGGCTACCTCCCCATAGGCTGTTGGTCAGGGAGACCCTTGGATTACTAAAACAATATATGCAATTGCCACAAAACTACATGGCAAGACTCTGTTATTAAAGACACCACAAGCTATGGTCACAGGACTTGGAAAAATCAAGCTGAAACTGAGTTGAATGCTTCCTCCCTGCTGGCTGACCCTGATGGTACCAGGAGGATCTGTGCAGGCTGCTGGAGGAGGGTTGTGATGAATAGCCTTAGACAGCTGTGGACCCAGAATACTGAACTACCAAACTGCAAAGCAAGATGTGGGAACTTGTCCAATAGGGGCAAACCAGCCCCTTCCTGATTGGTTTGATGCCTACTCCACAGAGAGAATTCAAATCTGGTGTGACAAACCTGACCAAAAGTCCATGGCTGAGGATCCCCTAGTGCTATTGTTTTGCTAAATGGACATGACATGCCCCTCAAATTACCTTCTAAATAATGGTTGGGGCTGGAGGGATGAGTCATTCAGTTAAGGTACCTGCTGCCAAGCCTGAGGATGTGTCCTCAATCCCCAAAACCCACATGGTGGAAGGAGAGAATCAACTGTCTTTAGTTGTCTTTTGATGCCCACATGCCCAGACAGGCAGAGAGACAGACAACACACACATACATGTACCTGTGAACACAATGATAATGATGTTTTCCAGGTGATGGTGGCGCATGCCTTTAATCCCAGCACTCGGGAGGCAGAGGCAGGCAGATCTCTATGAGTTTGAAGCCAGCCTGATCTACAGAATGAGTTCCAGGACAGCCAGAACAGTTACACAGAGAAACTCTATCTCAAAAAAACAAAAAAAAACGACGACGACGACGACGACGATGATGATGATGATGATGATGATGTCCATAGATTAGTCCTACTTTGGCCACAGAAGATTCTCTTTCCTGTGGATAACAGTTACTGCAGGATTGATAACTGGTCAAAATGATGAGAATAGGTGACTATTGAATGCTTTGTCCTAAATGGGACATGTATATCACCCACTCCAAGGCTCAAGGGACACTGTATGAGAGGGAGTAGGAGGATTGTAACCGCTAGAGGAAGGAGTGGGATGCTGTGTTCTTGGCATGCCATGACTGTTGGACTCTTGAACTCACATGAGCTATGATTACCTACTCAAGATCTTATCTGTTAACATTCTATCATAGTGGAGGAGGGTCTCATGAGACCCCACTGCTCCCTGAAGATCTGGAGACAGTAGTTGCTGGGGAGAGAGAGAGAGAGAGAGAGGTATTCTTCAGTAGTGTAGCCACTAGTCAGTTGCCCTTGTTCATGTGAGTAACCCTTTACCCATGCTCCTTGTGGTGGCTTGAAAGAAAATGGCCTCCCAAAGGGATTGGCACTATTGGGGGTATGTGCTGTGGGGTGGTCTTTCTCTATGCTGTGAATATGTGTTGCTACCATTGATTAATAAAGAAGCCGTTTTGGGCCTATGGTAAGGCAGAATAGAGCCAGGTGGAAAATCCAAGAGAGATACAGGGAGAAGAGGGCAGAGTCAGAGCAGAGGCCAGCTTGCCAGCCAAGGAGCAACATGTCAGCAAACCGGTAATGCCACGGCCATGTGGCAAAACATAGATTAATAAAAATGGGTTAATTTAAGATGAAAGAGCTAGCTAGTGAGAAGCCTGAGCCATAGACCGAACAGTTTGTAATTAATATAAGTCTCTGTGCGTTTACTTGGGACTGAGCAGCTTTGGGACACAAGGAAAACTGCCTACAGGTGTGGCCTTGTTGGAGTAGGTGTGGCCTTGTTGGAGTAGGTGTGGCCTTGTTGGAATAGGTGTGGCCTTGTTGGAGTGGGTGTGGTCTTGTTGGAGTGGGTGTGGCCTTGTTGGAGTAGGTGTGACCTTGTTGGAGTAGGTGTGGTCTTGTGGAAGAAGTGTGTCCCTGCGGAGGCGGGTTTCAGCTCTCATATATGCTCAAGTCACACCCAGTGAGACAGTGTGTTTACTGTTTCCTTCATATCAACATGTAGCAGCTCCTTCTCCAGCTCCATGTCTGCCTGCATCCTGCCATGCTCCCTGTCATGATGACAATGGACTGAACCTCTGAAACTATAAGCTACCACCTCAATTAAATGTTTTCCTTTATAAGAGTTGCCATGGTGATGGTGTCTCTCCACAGCAATGGAAAACCTAAGACACTCCTTTCCTACTGAAAGTCCTTGGGACAGCCCTAAAGTCTTTGGGGCAACCCCCCACTTTAAAGAGACATGATAGTAGAAAAGGAATTATTTGGGATGAGGAGGATCAGTCAAAGTAGGAGACATGTAATGGGAGTGAACATGACCAAAATGTATTGCATATGTGTACGGAAATGTAATGAAAGCCATTTTTAAATATACTTGATATATGCTATTGAAAACTTAATTTTTTAAAGAGAGGAGCCAGGTGTGGTGGCACACGCTTTTAATCACAGCACTTGGGAGCCAGAGGCTGGCAGATCTCTGTGAGTTTGAGACCAGCCTGGTCTACATATAGAGTTGCTGGACAGCCAGGGCTACATGGTGAGACCCTGCCTCAAAAATAATAATAATAATAATTAATAATAATAATAATAAAGCATAAAAAGGGAAAAGAAAAAGCCAAGCATGGTAGTATGTGGTCTTGTAATCCGTGCACTGAAGAGCTAAATGGCCAGTCAATGTAGACACCCAATCTGGACACCCAAGACAGCTCCAGGCCAATGAGAGAACTTGTCTCAAAAAAAACAAGGTGGACAGTTCCTGGGGAACAGCACCTGAAGTTGACCTCTGACCTCCACATACATTGTGCATGCACGTGCACATGAAACTGTGACCACATGAATACACCCCCACACATACAAAATGATCACATACATCTAGTGGTAGAACAAGACTGAGGCCCCAGGGCTGCCAGGAATTGTCCACTCATCACAGAGGCCTGAAAAGTGGAGACTCTGTGTCTGGTTTTCTCTTCCTGATCATACACTCAGCCTCGGTGACTGACCTTCTGGACCCTTAGACTCTTTATGAGGATAAACGAATCCCTAATTAATGTGCCAGGTTTCTACACAAGAGGGCAACTTTAAACTCGAACCACTGGATGTCACAAGAAAAAAACGATGCAGAAAGCCGGGCAGCAGTGACGCGCATGCCTTTAATCCCAGCACTCGGGAGGCAGAGCCAGGTGGATCTCTGTGAGTTCGAGGCCAGCCTGGTCTACAGAGTGAGATCCAGGACAGGCTCCAAAACTACACAGAGAAACCCTGCCTCAGAGGGGGGGAAAAAAAACGATGCAGAAATGGGCAATTCAGTCATTTCCAAAGCTACGGCAGCTCAGCTGCATCAAGAGTTTTTTTTAATTGGCTCTGGAACAAGTTCTTGGTTTGGATCCAGCTCTGCCTTTTTCCGGCTGTGTGACCCGAGCAAATGTTGCCTTGTGCTTTGGTTGTATCATCTTTAAACAGGTAATGGCAGTAACAGTTCTAATCACACAGAGTTACTGCAAATATGAAATGGATCCTCAGAATGTGTCCAGTGCATGGCAGGAAGACTGGGTGCCGGCTAGTTTTATGTCAACCCGACACCAGCTAGAGTCATCTGAGAAGAGGAAACCTTAACTGAGAAAACACCTATAGGGCATTTTCTTCTTAGTGATTGATGGTGGAGGGCCCAGCCCATTGTGGGTGGAGTCACCCTGGGCTGGTGGTCCTGGTTTCTATAAGAAAGCAGCCATGAGGAGCAAGCTAGCAAGCAGCTCCCTCCATGGCCTCTGCATCAGCTCCTGCCTCCAGATTCCTGCCCTGCTTGAGTTCCTGTCCTGACTTCCTTCAGTGATGAACAGTGATGTGGAAGTGTGAGCCAAACAAACCCTTTCCTCCCCAACTTGCTTTTGGTCATGGTGTCTCACCATAGCAATGATAACTCTAAGACAGCGCCAAATAAATTAACCACTAAATACTATGTTGGCACTGATCTAGGTTCTGGAAAAAGTGAGGAAAAGACAAAGAGCCTGAATGTTGTGCTCACACTCTTCACATCACTTCTCGAACTACCACAGTTCAGTGCAAAATCGTGTAGGTGTGCATGCACACGAGACATGGTGGAGCACACCTGTAATCCTAGTGTTTCACAGGCTGAGGTGGGTGGATCAAGAGTTCCAGGCTAATCAGCCTTGCACTGGGATACCGCCTCAAGAGCCTATAACAATGGAGGATAAATAAAGAAAGTGTGACATGCATACACAATGAAATTTTAAAAGGCTTGTTTTTATTTTATGTGTGTAACTTTTTCCTGCGTGGTTTGTACCGCTACGCTGTGTGCGCAGTTCTGGAGAAGGCCAGAAGAGGGCGTTGGATCCCTGGAACTGGAGTTAAATAGACATTGTAAGCCTCCGTGTGGATGCTGGGAACTGAACCAGGGTCCTCTGCAAAGAGCAGCAGTGCTCTTAAACTCAGAGCCATCTCTCCAGGGCCCACAACAAAAAGTTTTCTCAGCCAGAAATAACGTTTGCAGGAAGACAGATGCAACTGGAAATACTCAAGTAAGCAAATTAGCCAGTCTTACAAAGACAAATATCCTATACTTTCTCTCATGTGTGGTTCCTATATTTTATATAAATATTATAAATACATGAAAGTAGAAGCTACATTGTTTAGGGAGAAAGGGGGCTAAGGAGAGAGAAGAAGAGATAGAGGGATATAAGAAGGAATATATTCAATGTACAATATTTTTCTTGTAAGAAAATGTCCATATGTAACAGTACCATGCACATATACAATGAAAAAATGTTAAAGAAGAAGTTAAACATAATCTAAAACTGTTAACAAGGGGACAAAGAAATACCTAGAAAGAACCCTGAAAAGCTTAGTTGATGCTCACATTTTACCAGCAAACACTTGAAGACCAACATAGCTAGATAATCGTCCACAGCGATTCTCTTTAGGTTCAATTTCCTCTTTTTACAAATATTCAGCTTCCCACTTCTCCATCACATTTCCTCACTATCTAATAGGCCCCGTCTCTCATCAGTTCCTTCCTTTTGAAGCTTAGAATTCAGGACCGACTTCTCACTGCTCTCAACTCCTGTCCCATGAATCCTGCTGAGGAAACTGCAAACTTGAATGAACTTAACGATCTGCCTTCTCTGCAGCTCACCACACCAGTGGGATGAGGCCACTCAAGAGCCATGTGGTGGACTCCTATCTCATTAGACTTTAATCCCGGCCAGGAATTTCCCTCCTCCTAATTGGCCAAGTCTTCCTTCTGTTTGATGGTCTCAGACTTCTATACTCACTGCAAGCCTTCTCTTGACTTCCCTCAGCCAGCTAGGAAATGTCCTCGCCTTTTATGTTTCAGAAAAGGTAAGAGCCGTCTGTGATGGTAACCTTGACTCAATGTGACTGGGTTTAGAACCACAGAAAGACATACCTCAGGGGTGACTGGGAAAACATTTCCAGAGGTTTTAAATGAGGGGGGATCCATCCAGAATGTGGGTGGCATCAATCCATGGGCTGGAGCCTTGGACTGAATAAGGAGAAAGTGAAACACACACACACACACACACACACACAGAGAGAGAGAGAGAGAGAGAGAGAAGCAAGCAAATAAATGTTTAAAATTTTCTACCATACCATGAAGCTATACTATAATACTTGTTAATTCATTGAAAAACATTGTTGCGCTCTTACTATGTTTCAGGTACTTTGTTAAAAAAAAAAAAAAGTTCTATCCTCAATGAATTCCTAAGGAGGACACACAGACATCAAACTTACTGATTGGCTGGGAAGTGATGGTGGCGCACGCCTTTAATCCCAGCACTCGGGAGGCAGAGGCAAGTGGAGCTCTGTGAGTTTGAGGTCAGCCTGGTCTACAAAGCTACTTCCAAGACAGCCAAGGCTACATAAAAAGAAACCCTATCTTGAAAAACTAAAACCCAAACAAACAAACAAACAAACAAACAAATGTATTTGCATATATTTATGCATAATGCATATTATTTTACTGATAATGCATATGGGGTATACATAGAAGGCAGAACCTTGTCAAAAAATAATCTTTAGCAAACAGAACCAGGGGGAAAAAAGAGGCACTGAAGTGTGCAAAAAGGTACCATTAAATTAATTCAGTTTATTTTTAAGATCCTTGGGGTCTAGTTATTTTTATCACAAATGCTAACAAGTTCTTTGGCTGATTTCCTAGATTATTAGGAGCTGTGAATTAAGGGGGTTGGGAGGGAGAGCTTCCAGAGCTGGATCAGGAGCAAATAGTGGCAGCTGGTTGCAGACGAGGCAGAAAAATATATGACAGAAAAAGCATCTAGAGCCATCTAGTATCTGGGCATCTTTGTGCCACGAACCAGTACAATAACAGATGCTTTCAATCAGCGCCTGAGTCAGAAAAAGGTTAAAGGATGTTCTGTGCGTGCTATTTCAAGAGGGAGAAAAATATTGAATGCCTTTCAAAAGACTGTGTGTGTGTGTGTGTGTATGCAAAATGATTCAAATGCAAAAAGCAGGTTTAAGCTTTACGGAGTTGAGTTATTTGGGGAATTCACTTAAACGACGACAGCAAATGACTGAGGAAAGTATTGCCTTTGAGTATAACCAACACATAATAACACTAAATTCTGCGGTAAAAATAATATACAATATAAATTCTATTTATAAATTAAAGGCAAGAACAAAAGAGAAAGCCAAGCTCCCATCATCGGGGGAGGAGGGTTGGAACTAAAGGCAGCTTTGAGAGCTGCTTGAACAAAAGCATGGCCACGAGACTAAGAGGAGACGGTCTCCATAAGTCAGTTATTATTCCTGGATAGGTTTAAAATGCAGCAGAGGGGCTGGAAGGATGGCTCGGTTGGCAAAGCACCTGCCATGGAAGCATGGGGACCTGCATTTGGATCCCCAGCCCCCATATGACAGTTGTGTGTGGTCACATACATCTCTAACCCAAGCGCTGGAAGGAGCAGAGGCAGGCAGATCCCTGGTCAGCCAGTCTTGCCAATCAGTATACTGAGAAGACATGAACCAGGGAGGTGTTTGGAAAGGTCTGACTATGTTTCTGTTTCTTTTCTTATTTCTTTTGTATCTTTCTTGGTTCATTTTTTTAAAGATTTATTTATTTATTATGTATAAAGAAGAGGGTGCCAGATCTCATTACAGATGGTTGTGAGCCACCATGTGGGTGCTGGGAATTGAACTCAGGACCTCTGGGAGAGCAGTCGGTGTTCTTAACCTCTGAGCCATCTCTCCAGCCCCTTGGTTCATTTTTTAAAATGTATTTATTTTTATTTTATGTGCATTGGCATTTTGCCTGCATGTACGTCTGTGTGAGGGAGTCAGATCTTGGAGTTATAGGCAGTTGTTAGCTGCCATGTGGGTGCTGGGAATTGAACCTGGGTCCTCTGGAAGAGCAGTCGGTGCTCTTAACCACTGAGCCACCTTTCTAGCCCCCTCTTGGTTCATTTTTAATACTGGAAAGCCAGGGCTGGGGTATAGCTCAGGGGTTGAGTTTTGCCTAGCATGCAATAAGGCCCTGGGTTTAATCCTGAGCAAGACTGACAAGGGGGCTGGAGAGATGGCTCAGTGGTTAAGAGCACTGACTGCTCTTCCAGAGGACCTGAGCTCAATTCCCAGCAACCACATGGTGGCTCACAACCATCTGCAATGAGATCTGGCACCCTCTTCTGGCCTGCAGTCATACATGCTGTATACATAATAAATAAATAAATCTTAAAA
>CABHPH010118316.1:0-27251 GCA_902168325.1 Peromyscus nudipes
GGACTATCATTCCAGCTTCCTGCCCACCCCTGACAATGAAGCCCCAATTTCAGCAGTAAGTAGTTATAAAAGGCTGGAATGGTTGGCCTCAAACCTAAGACAAGTCTCACTCAGTACCTGTTGCTGCTCCCAGCACTTATACCTACCCTCTATCCTAAACTTCTCCCTTTTAGGGGCTTGGCTTCTGAGTCCCTTCTTCCTTGCTCCATCTCTATAAAACTCAGCCTTTTTGGCTGTGCCAGTCTCTTGACTGAAGCTGTCTCTCTTGGTTGGAGGATCCTCTCTTGCTTTCCCTCCCTCTCTCTCCTCTCATGGTCCAGTTTAGTCTGCTGGTCATGTTCAGCCAGGACTGCTCCCTCTACCTGCTTCTCCCTTATATCTACAATAAAAATCTTCTCTATACTTTAGGAGTAGTCATGGCCTCTTCCTTTTATTTATTCATTTACTCATTTAGTTGAAACAGTGGAACTAGTTGTTCAGGTAGACAGCAGGACAATTTAAATTATTTGAGTGTATTTGTAGGTCCTTGGAGGGTAGGATGGGAGGAAGAAGGAAGCAGAGGGCAACCCAAGGCAAGGGATTTCCACATGTGACTGAGGCTGTGGACCAGAAAAGACAAGGCACAGTGACCTACTTAGCAAATGAAAACATAAACCAGAAGAATTGGCCAGGGTCAGGGACACATATCCTCCCCTGTTGAGATGATTTCAAATGTTTAGAGAAAGAAAATAAATTGCTCACATAAGGGAGTTCCCTTGAACTCCCCTGGGCAATAAATCATAGACAGTTGAAATTTTTGCTTTTCTAAAACTTTGTTAAATAAATGACAGTAGCAAGCTGAGGTCTGATCTCTATGTACTTTCCTTTTTTAGAGCAAGTCAACATCTGACTAAGAACAGCTCTTCTTTGGTGGCCATTTTATGTTAAGCCTGGATAGCGTTCCTCCATTTCCCAGGTCACCAGAAGCTCCACAAAACAGATGTTTTTGACATATTCTGATGAAATGAATGTGCTCCAAAGCTTACTTCACTACACATTTTATTTTTTGTATTCTGAAATAATTTTACTCAAAGCTCTATACTGACCAGCAAGATTGAAAGGGGTCAGATTATGTAGGCCCAAATAATCAAAAGTCTCTGAATGAAGTTCAAAAAGATAGTGTTGATGAAGTTATATCTAAATCCATAACTACCTACTATCAATCCGTGTATCTGTCTCTTCAAATCTCTACATCCAGCTCTCCAATCTTATTATGATAATAATTCCAATAAAACATGCATAGAAAAATAACCATCAGAAAACACTGAAAAATTGAAAGAAAATGTCCTTAGATGATGCCATTATAAGTGAGATGTTCTTATTTGTTAAACCTTCTTGCTATGTTATGAATGTCAGCATGAATAGAAGGTAGAAACCCAGCTCCAAGCTGCCATCTGTAATGGCCTGATGAGTTATTTTTTTCATACTGTGATGGACAAGACAGTGCAGAAGTTCCTCCATGCTATATTCTTGATGAGATTATTTTACGTTTGACTAGAACTTGACCCACTTGATAGAAAATTGCCCAACTCCATTCTAGGAACCTGAAGCCAAGATGCCCCAGATAATTTATCTCGGCTTCTGTTAAATAGCCTGCTTATGCAAACCTTTCCCTCCAGTTAACTGCTTACAATAGCTTCTGTTAAACTTTTTGCTTGTGCAAAACCTCCCCCTGTGGCTGCCTAGGAAGATAACAGGATATAGTTTTTACCTTTAAAAACTCCTTGCTGAAAATGCTTGGGACTACACTTAGATCCCTAATACCTGAGTGTAGTCCCAAGCCTGCTGGAATAAAGACTTTCAATTGGTTATAGAGTGTGTCTGAGTGGTCCTCTCTGATGGGCTCCCTGTAACAATACCTATATAAGCAGAGCCAGGCAGATCTCTGTGAGTTCAAGGCCAGCCTGGTCTACAGAGTGAGATCCGGGACAGACACCAAAACTACAGGGAGAAACCCTGCCTTGAAAAACAAAATACAAAAACAAAAACAAAAAAAAAGAGAAAGAAATATCTTTTCTATCAAATACTATAAAACTTATGTTTAAGACAAAGAATTAAAATACTTTTATCTTTCCCACTTTTTATGACTTTATGAAAATATTTTAAACCTCCCCATCCAGTAACACCTTTGTTTACACAAAGGGCCCCTGCTCTATTCTAGGAATTTGATGTCCTGGAACAGTGACCCTTCCTCATTCCTCCTTTATTTCCTTCTCACCAATAATTTTCAGTTGAATGAGATTGCAAGGTCAGACCCTATCCAATGGGGAAAAGACAGACCCATCACTTAAGTTAGAGTGAAAACCAATGCACTTCTCAGTGTGTTTGTGAGAGCAGGATGTTTGCTTGCCCGGCTACTACAATTAATATGGTAGTCTCTTTCTTTGCAACCCTGAACTTATTTCTAATACCTACACTGTGATCAAGCTAGGATTTTCAATTTGATGACAGAAAAGAATTCCATGACAAGTTGGTATGAAACAGAATTTATCAAGAAATGTTCTAACATATCTAAGCACAAATATTATGTAGAAAGGAGAGAGGGTTAGGAAAAGGACGGTATTCATGCAAGACATGGATGCTGGCTTTTCAAGAGAATCATAAAATGGTTTAACAATGGCATATGTACAATTTTGGTTGTCTCTGATGTTACAGTGGTTAACATGTTTCTATAGAGCTTCTTTTGTTCTTTTAATAAATGAGATCACAAGAGGGTTCCTGGCATCTATTGGGTAAGATTATAAACTGATAAGACAAAACTCAAGGTTAAGATCTGTATTGTCATAATTTCCAAGGAAGTTAAGACTGTTTTGACTCTAAGTAAAGTTTATAGTTTTGTTAGTAAAATTCTCACAACTTTTCAGGTTCATGGGTTATCAATCCTATTTGAAATATCTCTGTAGCTATTGACTCATGTAAAACAAACAAAATAGTTTAAAAAAATCAAGGTTGGACTATTAATCAGCCAATAAGGCCATTTGATTGATTATTTTTACTTTTAAAGCAAAGTATACTTGGGAGGAAAGCCTATCTGACATGTTTCCATTATTTAGTTAAACAAGCAGCTAGCATGGTACTTTCACTATGGTTGATATATGATGAATATTTGGAGATTCAAAAAAAGAAAAAAGAAAAATTATCAAACTAAAAGGACTGAGTTTGTTAGGGATAATGGTGTTTCTTATCAACTGAATTTCTAAAATGTTTGTAGTGACTTTCTGATTTAACTCTTTAAATCTTTAAATAAGACTGTTTCTGTGAAATGATATAAACTATTTAAATATGTTAGGAGAGCAAATAGCATCGTATGTATTGGTACATGCTTTTAATAGTAGCACTCCAGAGGCCAGCCTGATCTAAATAGTGAATTTCAGGTCAGTAAGAGCTATAGAGTGGGACCTTGTCTTAAAAAAAGTTATGGGTGGGGCCAAGGTAAATCAAGAGTGAAAAGTCCCCAGACATCTAAATCAAATCTAAAAAGCCTCAAAAATAGATCTGAAGTTGGAAGGACCCTTATTGGCAGCTCTGATTATAATGGACAGATAGCTTCTGACATGTTTTATCTACCGATTTCACAGTGTAATTTTAAGTCAGTATTTCACTTAGTTTAAATGATGGGTCAAAAGTCTTTCTTTAGTCTCTCTCAGGCACACATACACAAACACTCCAGGAAATGCAAAATTGTCTGAATATTGTCTTTAAGACTTTTTAGAAAGCACACTCCAAGGGTGCAGAAAACTGTATTTTCTTCATCTATTAAAGAATTAAAAGGCAAGGAAAGCTTGCAAACCCAAACCTTATTAAAGGTGAAAGTAAATGGGAGAGAAAGCTGACTCAGAAGGATGAAGGAAGTGATCCTGGAACTAGGAAGTCATTTTTGTTTCCCAGAGGGTCTTGAAGTTTTACTATAGGTGTGAAGGTTTAAATAAGAATGGCCCCCATAAGGTCATATATTTGAATGCTTGGTCACCAGGGAGTGGAACTATTTGAAAGGATTATAAGGAGGTGTAGCTTGTAGGAGTAGGTGTGGCCTTGTTGGAGGAAGTGTGTCACTCAGGGTGGGTTCTGAGGTTTCAAATGCTCATGCTAGGCCAAGTGCTTTCTCTCAGTCTACAGAGCAGGATGTAGCTCTCCTCTACTTCTCCAGTGCCTGCCTGCCTGCCAGTATGCTTACCACCATGATGATGATAGACTAAACCTCTGAAACTGTAAGCAAGTCCCCAATTAAACATTTTCTTTTACAAGAGTAGCCATTGCTCTATATTCCTTTCTTCTCCATCTTGAGATAACATCTAATCTTTATGTCTCTATGAATCTGTATATTCTATATATTTCATGTAATACAATTCTATAGTATTTGTCCTTTTTTTGAATGTAAAAATATTTTATGTACAACTGGAGAAGAAAGGAATATAGAGCAATGATTTCCTAAGTACAGAATCTCTGTTTTGTGTGATGGAAAAGCCCCACAGACAGACAGTAGTAGTATCAAGGCATAATATCATGATTATAATAAATCAAAACAATTAATGTAATTAATGAACATCATAAATATAATTATTGAATGAATACTACAAATGTAATCAATGAATACCACAAATGTAATTAATACCATGAATGTAATTAATGAATATCATGAGTGTAATTTAAAAAATAAATAAAAAGAGTAGCCATGGTCATGGTGTCTTTTCATAGCAACAGAACAACTAAGACACTGGGTAAGCAGCTTAATCATGGGGCAACCTTGTCGCTTATCACGTCCCTATTAGTTTTACTCAATAGGGCTAATTTAGTGCTGAGCTGAAGCTGAAGAAGGCTCTTGAAAAAAACATGTCAATATTTGTGATCTTTGGGAAGAATAACAGTAAGCGGTTCCCATTTCCACTATCTTAGGACATGCTACTGTGAAATTACATCAACTCTGGGTTTTCCTTTCCTACCAGTATGCCTATCAATGGGACTAACTGACACCTGGGGTTGCTCACACAGGCTGGAGTGACAGTTGTTAACATCCAGGTGGCAGGACTTGCCATCATTTGTTGATCTCTCCTTAGCAAAATAACCTTTGTCCTTTCAGTTTTATGTATTTGTGGCATCTCAAAAATGGTTGAGAACTTACTGCGGACAGCATCCCTAATTTCATTAAAATATACATGAGTTTGTTAGTGACTGACATCTATAACGCTTAAGCTATAGATTCCTGCTAAGACACATACAATGCTTTTGTTTTAAAAGCAATAATATGACTTGTATTTCACCTACATACACCAACAACTGCAAAGAAGTAGGAAATACAGTGGCTTAGTTGGTGACTGAATTCTGTATGAGTTGTTGACCTTATTCTGGATCATATTTCCAGCACTGAAGCCATAATTCTGCACCGTTTCCACTGAGAGAGGTAATAATTTTTATGTCCTTTTCTGACTTCTGGCTAAGATGAAAATAAGAAATGAAAGAATACCCAGAAAAGGAGTAAGACAGACACAAGATACAATGGTGTGTAGGAGAGATGGCAGACATAACCATAACCCAGCCTTCTTAGGCTGCACCAATTCCTCCTGCCAAGCAGAGGAGAAGCTGATGGCCCTTTTCCAGGAGCCTAGAGCCCAATGTTACCCTAGAGAAAAATAATATAAAGGACTCCAGAAGGTGCTGTTGATAGAAACTTTAGTCTGCAGGAATAAGTTGCCAAATTGTAGGATTTCACAGGACTAACAGTGGGGAGGAGACTGGAAGAGCTCCACAAGAAAAGAACTCAAGTACTAGAGAGATTCCAACCAAGTGGAGTGGCTCAGTGGCCCACAAGGTGGCAAGGAAGGGCAGAAAGTATAACCTGTTATTGTGTCCAGATGGGAACAGCAGACCTTAGTGTTGTGTACTGATGGGAAGAATTAAGTGAACATAGAGGGAGGGAATCTCTTCTACCCACAAAGAAGCAATTTCTGAGAACACAATAGCTCTATCACTTTGTTGCTTATTGGCAGATATATATTTTTTATTTTTAACTTAACTTTTAATATTTATTATATCTATTTAATGTGAATATATCTTAGTTTTTTAGACTCATTATTTCTTTCTTAATTTATTTCCTATTATTTTTTGTATATTTTTTATTTTTTTTAGAATTTCATGCATGAGTACAATACATTTTTATTATATTCATCCCTTCCTGCAGCTCTTCCCATACCCCAACATCCCTTTCTTAATTTCATGTCCCCTTCTTCTATAATTATTTTTTTTATATATCTATGTATAACAACAGTAATAATGTAGTACAAATACACACACAGACATTCACACACTACTGAGTCCAGTTAGTGTTGACCATGTGGACATGGGTATAGGTCTGACCACTTGGACATAGGCAAACTGTCAGTGGACTTATCCCTGAAGAAAACTGACATGCCCCCTCTGCAGTCATTGACTTCCTGCTGCTTTTTAACTGGGAAGAAGGTTTTGTGAGCTGGAATGTCCACTAGTGTGGGTGTGGTCTTATTCAGGCAACCATATTGTTCAGAATTCCTAGTACAGAATTTCTTTCATGTCCCGAAGACACTATTTCACAACAGTCTTTTGATCTTACAATCTTTCCACTCTCTCTTCCTCCACATTCTGTGAAGTTTGGGTGCACAGGGTGTGCCACAGGTGTTGGCTTATCCTCAGATAAGCACCCAGAATCAGTTAATCTCTGCAATTTGACCATTTGCCGTTCTCTGTAATAACCTCTGCCAGAAAAAGCATATTTGACGAGGAATGAAAGCTGGGTGCAAGGATGAGTATTTACAAGGTAGTTGTATACTACATCAAATAAGCAGAACTGTATTAGTAGATTCTCCTCTAGGTCTATGAACTCTCCAATCATGGCTTCTTGGCTAGGTTAACAGTACCAGTCATAAGTTCTCTTCTACTGATGAAGCCTTTACTCCAATTAGGCAGTTCTTGGTTACCTCAATATGCTATTGGCACTACTACATTGTTGGGCATATCTTGCCTTGCCAGTTGTTATTGTAGTTTGCGGGCTTTACAGGTGAGTGAGACTGTTGATAACTTTTCTTTCCTGGCAGCTTTAAAGCAACTTTTCAATACTGAGAGTTAGTTCTGAGGGGGTAGGCTTCCAGGTCAGTTCCAGCATTTAGAATCCCAACTAGAAATAACTGGAAAGGAAACATACTACAGTATACAATAATGTTAAAAATGTAAAGCAGAGACTACAAAAATCTTTAAAGCAAAAGTGCCAACTTCCATACAAAAGCAGAACTATCAAAATAACATTGGATCTTTCATCAGCAAACCTTGAAACCAAGAAATATATTTCAACCTTTGAAGTAGATAATTGTAAACCAATATTGCTATACTTAGCAAAATTATCTATCAAAATATATAGAGATATAAGAACATTCCAAGACAAATTAAAGTAGTTTATGATAACAAAGCCAGCACTACAGAAAAATTCTTAAAAGGAATATTATCAAAGAGGAAGAAGAAAATTTCACACATGAAAGCACATGACAGAGTACATTTCTTGAAGACAACAAATGAACAGAAGACTGGAAAGGAATTTAGTCATGTTCATTATATCAAAGTAGAAAACATTCAACACTACTTTTCCTATAAGGAAAAGAAGAAAACAGCTAATGACAAATCAATCAACCAGAGCAGCAAACAACAAATTGTAAACAAGAGAAACATTTTCAACCTTAAATGTAAATAAATGGCTTTAACTCATTATTAAAAGACATGAATGCATATACTAGTTTTAAAAAAAGGATCCAACTATCTGCTGACTCTAAGAAACTCACATAGTTAGGGAAGGCAGTCATAAAATGAGAGTCAAAATTTGGAAATCAACCTTTCAGACAAATGGAAGGGACGAAGAAGTTGACACAGCAAATCTCATATCTGATAAAGTAGATTTTATGCTAATTAGTCAGAAGAGATAAAGAAGGCTACTGCATAATGATAAAGGGAAAATTCATCAAGAGGACTTAACTACAGCAAATATTCTTCACAGAATCATGGACCTTCGACTTCATAATGCAAATAAATACCAAAAGGCATAAAGTACACATTGACTTTGCAACAGTTACAGTAGGAAACTTCAATACCATACTCTCAAAATATCAGTACACAGATCTCAGAGCTAAATTACACCACAGATCATTTGAAGTTAACAGATACCTAGTACACTGATGGGGACGGAAGACATATTTTCTGCATGTAACATTGGAACCCTCTAAAAAGTTAACCACACTACAGACCTCAAAACAAGCTTTAATAAATATAAAAAATTTAGCCTTGCATCCTATAAGTTCACAGTGGAATAAAAGTAAAACTCTTATAGTCAGAATAATGGCAGAAAATATACATATACTTTGAGGCTTTTGAATGAAATTCACTGAAGAAATCAAGGTGAACAATTAAAAATTCATAGAACCAAATGAAAATAAAAGCCAAAGAAATTTTAATAGAAAAGTTCATAGCTATAAGTGTTCACAATAAAAAATCATAGGGCCTGACAAGGTTGCTCAGTGGATAAAGGTGATTCTAGTTAAATCAAATGACCAGAGTTCAATCCCCAGGACCCGCAGAATGGCTGGAGAAACTAACTCCTAGAAATTGTCCTATAACTTTCATAGATGTACTATTACACACATGTAGACACAAACACAAAAATTTAAATGTAATAAAATTTCAAAATAACCAGAGAGAAGCAAGGCAGCAGGATGAAGCCAAATCAAATCCTAATGCAAAGAAGGCAAGAAATAATAAATGTTGAAGCAAAAATAAGTGAAGTAGAGACTAACAACAAATCAACTAATCAGACAAAGAGTTAGTTCCTTGAAAAGATTAAGAAGGTCAACTAACCTCTAGTTAAATTAATCATAAGAAAGAGAATGAATTGCAGTCTGGTTATCCTTTGCTTTACATCTAGTATCCACTTATGAGTGAATACATACCATGTTTGTCTTTCTGAGTTTGGTTTACCTCACTCAGGATGATTTCTTCTAGTTTCATCCATTTGCCTGCAAACCTCATGATGTCATTGTTTTTCTCTGCTGAGTAGTACTCCATTGTGTATATGTACCACATTTTATTTATCCATTCTTCAGTTGCAGGGCATCTAGGTTGTTTCCAGGTTCTGGCTTTTACAAATAATGCTGCTATGAACATAGTTGAGCATGTGCCCTTGTGGTATGATTGAGCATTCCTTGGGTATATGCCCAAGAGTGGAATAACTGGGTCTTGAGGGAGGTTGATTCCCACTTTTCTAGGGAGTGCCATACTGATTTCCAAAGTGACTGTACAAGCTTGCATTCCCACCAACAGTGGAGGAGAGTTCCCCTTGCTCCACATCCTCTCCAACATAAGCTGTCTTCAGTGCTTTTGATCTTAGCCATTCTGACGGGGTGTAAGGTGGTATCTCAGAGTCATTTTGATTTGCATTTCCCTGATAATTAAGGATGTTGAGCAATTCCTTAAATGTCTTTCAGCCATTTGAGCTTCTTCTGTTGAGAGTTCTCTGTTTAGCTCTATAGCCCATTTTTTAATTGGACTGTTGGGTATTTTGATGTCTAATTTCTTGAGTTCTTTATATATTCTGGATATCAGCCCTCTGTCAGATGTAGGGTTGGTGAAGATCTTTTCCCATTCTGTAGGCTGTCTCTTTGTCTTGTTGACTGTGTCCTTTGCCCTACAAAAGCTTCTCAGTTTCAAGAGGTTCCATTGATTAATTGTTTCTCTCAGTGTCTGTGCTACTGGTGTTATATTTAGGAAGTGATCTCCTATGCCAATGCGTTCAAGACTACTTCCTACTTTCTCTTCTAGCAGGTTCAGAGTAACTGGATCTATGTTGAGGTCTTTGATCCACTTGGACTTAAGTTTTGTGTACGATGACAGATATGGATCTATTTGCACTCTTCTACATGTTGACATCCAGTTATGCCAGCACCATTTGTTGGAGATGCTTTCTTTTTTCCACTATACAGTTTTGGCTTCTTTGTTGAAAATCATATGTTGTGTCATAGGTGTGCGGATTAATGTCAGGGTCTTCAGTTCGGTTCCATTGGTCCACATGTGGTTTTTATGCCAGTACCAAGTTGTTTTTAGTACTGTAGCTCTATAGTAGAGCTTGAAGTCAGGGATTGTGATGCCTCCAGAGGTTGTTTTATTGTACAGGATTCTTTTGGCTATCCTGGGTTTTTTGTTTTTCCTTATGAAATTGAGTATTGTTCTTTCCAGGCTTCCTAGTAAAGAGGACCCTAAGAAAGACATAGGGATTACCGGCGACAGAGAAATAAATGATGAGATCTACATGAGCAAACTGGGGGTTGTGGGGTAATGGAGGGCAAGGGTCAGGGGAAAGAGAGCTTAGGGGAGAGGGAGGTTCCAGCTGGATCAGGAGCAGTGTGGGAGAATGGAGAGAGATACCATGATGAATGAAGACCCCTGGGGAATAGGAAGAAGCAGAGTGCTAGAGAGGTCTCCAGAAATCCACAAAGATACCTCCACTGTAGACTACTGGCAATGATCGAGAGAATGCCTGAGCTGACCTGCTCTGGTAATCAGATGGCCGAACACCCTGGCTGTCATGATACAACTCTCATCCAGTGTCTGATGGAAGCAGATGCAGAGATCCACAGCTGAGCCCCAGGTGGAGCTCGGGAGTCCAATCAGTGAGAGAGAGGAGGGGCTGTATGAGCGAGAGATGTTGAGACCATGGTTGGAGGAAGCACAGGGATAAATAACCAAACTAGTGGAAGCACATGAACTGTGAACTAATGGCGGAGGAAACCCCATGGAACTGGACCAGGCTCTCTGGCTAAGTGAGACAGTTGATTAGCTTGAACTGTTTGGGAGGCCCCCAGGCAGTGGAGCCAGGACCTGCCCTTGGTGCATGGGCTGACTTTTTGGAGCCTGGGACCTATGCTGAGACACTTTGCTCAGCCTTGGTGTAGGGAGGAGGGGACTGGACCTGTCTTGACTGAGTCAGCCAGGCTGGGCTGACTCCCCAGGGGACCCCTTGCTTTGGAAGAGGTGGGAGTGGGGGGTGGGTTGGGGGGAAGGGGAGGGGAGTGGGAGGAGGGAGGACGGGGGAATCCGTGGCTGATATGTGAAATTAAGTTAATTATAAAATAAAAATACTATAAAAAAGAAAGAGAATGAAAAACACTAATAAAATTAGACCAGAAAAATTAGTTATTACAACAGATGTCAAATGGAATCCAGAAGATTCCTAATTGAATCTATATCCCAACAAATTGGAAAATCTAGATAAAATGAACAAACTTCTAAATGCATATGACCTACCAATATTAAAGCCAGATATATAAATGACCTAAACAAAACCATTACAAAGAGGTGGGAGATAAAAGAATTAAGTAAAACTCTCCCTACAAAAGCCCATGGCCGAACACATTGCCTAATGAATTCTACTAAACTTGTGTCTTAGTTTGGGTTTCTATTGCTGTGTCAAAACTCCATTACCAAAAATCAAGTTGAGGAGGAAAGAATTTATTTGACTTACACTTCCATATCACTGTTCATTAGTGAAAGAAGTCAGGACAGGAACTCAAACAGGACAGGAACCTGGAGGCAGGAGTTGATGCAGAGTCCATGGATGGGTGCCCCTTACTGGCTTGCTTTCCTTGGCTTGTAAAGTCTGCTTTATTATAGAACCCAGGACCACCTTGCCAAAGGTGGTCATACCCACAATAGGCTGGGCCTTCCCCCACTAATCACTAATTAAGAAAATGCCCTACAGGCTTGCCTATAGTCCTATCTTACTGAGGCATTTTCTAAAGTAAGGCTGCCTCTTCTCCAATGACTCTAGTTTGTGTCGATTTGGCATAAAACTAGCCAGCAAACCTTGTAAGGATGAGCTAATACAAACACTGTTTATACTGTTCCACAAAATGGAAATGGAATGCTAACTGCTAAACTCATTCAATGAAGTCAGTACAACTTGATATTAAAGCCAGATAAAAACACAACAAAAACTACAAACCAATCTACCTAAACATAGATTAAAAAAATTCTCAATGAAGTTGTTATGAGTTCAAGAACACATTAAGATCATAAATCTTAACCAAGTTAGTTTTGTTCCAGATGTGTAAGGTTGGTTCAACATATATGAATGAATTAATATTCATACTCCATATTAGATTTAGGAGTTCACATCAAATCATAATCATGGTAGATGCAGAGAAGGCATCTGACAGAGTTCAACTCATCTTCATTATCAATTTCTTGAAGAAACTAGAAATAAGCAGACTAGACCTCCATGTAATCAAATTTCTATATGATAAACCAGCAGACATTATGCTATGTAAGGAGAAAACAGACCATTTCTTCTAAAATCTGCAATGAAACAAGAGTGACCAACCTCTCTATTCTTAGTCAACACAGTGGTGGAAGTTTTAGAATAATATAAATGAGCAAGATATAAAAGGGAGAAAATCAAAAAGGAAGAAGTTGAATTTTCCTTATTTGTTGATGACATTATTATAAACTCAAAAGACTCCATGGACTTCCAAAAGAAGATTTCCAGGTTTGGTTAACACTTTTAGTAATGTTACACAAAATCAATATGCAAATATAAATAGATTTTATATACACTAGTAGTGAGAAGAAACTCAGGAAAAAAATACCATTCACAACAGCTTCAAAAATATTAAATGTTTAGGGGTAAATCTAACTAAGATGATGAAAAACTTCTTTAAGTAAAACTTTAAGACACTGAAAGATCTTTCATACTCTTGGATGATCAGAATGAATATTGAACAGATGGCTGAACAACAAAAATCAATCTTCAGATTCAATTGATTCAAAATTCCAATAAAAATTACATTTTTCCTGAACTAGAAAGTAAATTCTAACAGTTTTTACTGAAACAAAAATTACCAGAGATAGCCAAAGCGATTCTAAGTATAAAGCTGACAGGTGGAAGCAGATTACATGAACCCAAACTCTACTACAGAGCCAGAGTGACAAAGACAGTATGATGTTGACATCAAAACAGTAACAATGTAAGATAAGAGATAAACACACCTAAGTGTAAACAGCTATTTTTTTTTTACAAAAGTATCAAAAATTCATACTGCAAAGAAGAACCTTTTCAACAAATGGTGCTAGGAAACTGGTCATCTACACATAAAATAATAAAATTTGATCTATATTTCTCGCCCTATACAAAATCGATTAAAATTGAAGCAGAGAATTTA
The DNA here is from genome assembly GCA_902168325.1 of Peromyscus nudipes. Classification (NCBI taxonomy): domain Eukaryota; kingdom Metazoa; phylum Chordata; class Mammalia; order Rodentia; family Cricetidae; genus Peromyscus; species Peromyscus nudipes. The sequence goes on from CABHPH010118316.1 coordinate 13,260, forward strand.
ATTTATTATCAGAAATGCTGAAAATGAAAAAAATAAACCCTAGAAAACATATCTAGGTACATTCAAGGTTATTTCAGAATAGAATCCCAATAGCAGAGAAATAGCCCGGAAAACTGACCAATGGGATATCATGAAATTCAAAAGCTGCCATACAGCCAAAGAAGCTACCGACTGTACTTTTGTCAGTTGCACTTCAGAAAATAGGTTACTATCTAAAATATGTAAAGAGTTATAAAAATAAAACACCTCAAAACCAAGCTTCTGGTCAATAAATGGGTCAAGGAAGTAAGCAGACAGTTCTCAAAGGAAGAAATAAAATAGGCTAATAAATAGTTTTAATTGTTGTCTCTCTAGCCATCAGAAAAATGCAAATTAAATCTACTGTGAAATTCTGTGTCACTGCAGCTAGAAAGGAAATCAAGAAAACAAATGACAATTATTACCAGCTAGGATGTAGGAAAAGAAGAGTTCAAGTCCTTTTCTATTGTTGTTGGGATTGTAAACTGGTGTAGCCACTAGGGAAGTCAGTATGAATATAACTCAAAAATCTGAAATGAGAACTATGGTAAGAGCCAGCTAAACCAACCCGGCGCATGTCTGGAAGGACTCTACATCATAAACAGAGGTACATGTTTATCTATGTCTAGCACTGCTCTTTTCACAAAAGGAAGGGAATGGAATTGTCTTAGATGTGCAACAACTGATAAACAGAAATTAAAATATGTTACATATATATAATGGAATTTTATTCAGCTATAAAAAAATAAAATTATGAAATTGTAGGAGAATGGATGGAACCCAAAATCATTGTACTAGTTAAGGTGACCAAAGCTCAGAAAAACAACTACTTTAAGTTTTTCTCATATGTGGATCCTTATTTCTAATTATGGAATGCATGTACTTGGGAGGGAGGAAATGTGAATAGTTTCTAAGAAATTAGAAAGGAGCCCATGAGAAGTATGTGCACCAGTATACTTTAAAGGAGCTAAGGGATAGAACACATGAGATATTGAAATGGACAGGAGAAATCCTGGGTGTGAAAAAGTATAGAAGGTCAACATGGGGCAGGAAGATAGGGAGAGGAAAAGAGAAGGAGAAAGCAGTCAAATCTGAGGATGCATATAAAGGTCATAAAGAAAGCTTTTACTTTGTAAGATAATTAAAAAAATTAAAAATTAAAATTAAAAAATAATAAAAGGTAGAAAATGCAGGCCAAGCAAGGAAGCTTTCTACAATGCAATTATCTACTTTTCTCATTTTAAATATATAATTTAAGACTTAAATGGTCAGAGGCCATGCATTTTTATTTGATTAGAATGTAGCTCATTATGGTAAAGTTTTGGCTGACTCCAGAAAAGCCAGAATATGCTTTGAATGCAGACTCAACAGCTTATAAACATAGAAAGGAAATGCAACAAAAATGTTATTAGAATGTCTCTTTCCAAAGGTTTGGATCAGAGGTGGCAACCTTGGAAAGTTGTACTTTCTTGGAAGAAACTGTGTTTGGAGCACAAAGGTCTTTGTGCCCACAGATCACTAGGGAAACCAGAGTGTTAAACACACAGGAGCTTCTTCTCAATGGAGGAAATAAAACGCCTGTTTCCCTGCCCAGAAGGCTGGAAGTGGATTTTGTTAATGTCCCAGTGACCTCTTTGCTATCTGTGGAGGCACACCTCACCCACCTTTTGCTATAGAGGCAGACCTCATCCAAATTCCCCAGAATGATTATCCTTGACTCTTCCCTTCCTAGACCATTATTCATCCTTAGTGGAAATGTCACAGGTACTTTATGGTCTGCTGATCTCTATGCTATAGGTCAGAGACCACACTAGATTCTAGACCTTTTAGCTGTAGAGCCCATCCTCATGGTCACATGTATTGTGTAAAAGAGCCTATATGTATTCACACCTTAAGCTTTATTGTACACTTGGAATTGAACTGATTGGACTGATTGTTGTCTGGAACCTCTTTCCCAAATTGCTCTGTGTTTTAAATATGCTGACAACAAACTACCTAGCAATGGACTCTCTGAAGTGTGACGCAGGTTGACAAAAATCAATGTGCACTGGGTTTTCATTCTCATCTTTTCCAGGGTTCACTTTACTTTCTGCCACCTGCAGGGGTCCCCACAAAAGTGGAAGGTCTGTGTTTACTGGTGAAGATTAAGATCAGTTTTGTTTATTTATTTGTAAAAATGATCAATCAAGACGCATGGCCAAAGCTGTAACTTGTAGCTCAAGCTTGTCTGGGTGGGTTTTTCTTTAGATTGAGAAGGTTTTCATCTATGATCTTGTTGAAGATCTGGTCTATTCCATTTACTTCTTCCTTATCTGTGCCTATAATTTTACAGTTTTTTTTCATGTCCCAAATTTTCTGTGTCTTCCTTTCCTGTTCTTTTTACTTTTTAATATTCTTTGCTTATTTAGTTGCGATCCTCTACTTTACCTCTGAGTCCCTATATTCTATCTTCTGGTTGATGAAATCTGCTTTTAAGAGTTTTTTTCTGAGTTTTCTAGATTAGCTATTAGATTTTCTAATTTCATCCTCATTTCTGCTTGAGTCATCTTCAGTGTTTCTATCTTCTGATTGAACTCTATTTTCAAGTCTTGGATTGTCTTTGTCATTTCCATCAGACTATGCTTGTGTTCTCTTGGGTGTCACTCAAGCATTTATTCTCTTTAAGCCTTTTCTCCTTAATTTCATTGAGTTGTTCCTTTGTTTCTAAGAAGTTTATGATTATTCCTTTAAATCCTGTGTCCTGGGTTTCATATAGATAATTCCCATTTAGCAAACCTTTCCACAGGACTAGTGGGTTTTAGAGAGAAGACACAGATGTGATCTTTCATGTTGTTATTATTTCTGGAATGAGATTGGGCATGTGGACTTGTTTTCTTAGTTCTGACTCTGTTAACGATAAAGTGAGTTGGGGCAGAAAGTAGGATGTATGGGTAGCTTAGGCACAGAGGTGGAATGAGTCAGGTGGACAGAGGGACAGGGATGGTATTCCAGATGTGCTTCCTGGTCCAATCCTGGAGTGTGAGGGTAGGTCTTGCTGGTTGGAAAGGTAAGATATGCTGTGGGATCATCCTGTGGGTTGGGAGTATTTAGAAAAAGTCCTGATTGAATCTTAGAGCTCTTTTGTAGTGCAGGCAAGGGAGGCAAGACTAGGCCAGAACACTGTATGTGAGACACAGGCAAGATCTGGTGAATTGTGGAGAATTGTTTGATGAGGTGGTCAGGGATAATTGCCAGACTAGACCTTGCAGGAGGATGTGGAAATTCTTGGAACTGAGAAAGTGATTGGACACGATGCAGAAGTGAACTGTGGGTAGTTGCAGGTAGAGTGGGTCTGGGTAGAAGTCTAGAGGTTTGCTGTGGCACAGGTAGGAGTGGGGAGACTATGCTGGGGCACATCCAATGGGATGTGAGTCTGGATATATCTGGCAGATTGTGTAAAATTTATGGATGGGGACATCAGGGATACTTTTCAGCTAGAGTATAGTGGAGGACATTGGAAGTCTGAGTACCAAGTGGGTGGTGAGAAGCTTCACAGAAGAGTGAGTGGGAGCAGGTAGGGAGAGTCCTGGCAGAAGCCTGACCTTTAGTTTTTAGAAGTGAATTAGCATATATATATATATATATGTATGCTAAAATATACACTCAGTATTTTAGATCAATATCCATCCCATAAGACTTTTTTCATTTCTAGATTTAATTTACCCTTCTTCAAAGTTTCTTATAAACATATTTACTCTTTATTATTACATAATTGCATTATCTTCTTTCAATTATTTATACAATAAGTTGGAAATTTATTTTATTAAAGTTGCTAATTGTATCAAAATATAAACAAATGTAAATCTCCCTCATTAAAAAAGTGAGTAGTTTTCTCATGTCAATAGTTTAATGAAAGATACAGAGTACTATTTAATTATATAGCTAAATCATAAATAGAGCTATACAGAAATAAACAAATAGCACATATATAGATATGTAGAGGTATATTCTAAAGTACTGAAGCAAAAATAATGTCAACTAAATATTAAATGACTTTTGGGGAGATGAAGAATCAAAGTCAGGTAAGTCCACATGGAATAATCAGCATGTTTCTGGTTTCCCCCCATATGTCTCAGTCTAGTTTCTTGAGAATAAGGCATTTCAGATTGAGAAAGTCATAAATTCAGCCCCAAATAGAATAGGCACAGAACCTAAAAACACATTTTTTTTTCAAGACAGGGTTTCTCCCTGTAGTTTTGGTGCCTGTCCTGGATCTCGCTCTGTAGGCCAGGCTGGCCTCTAACTCACAGATATCCATCTGGCTCTGCCTCCCGAGTCCTGAGATTAAAGGCGTGTGCCACCACCGCCTGACAAAAACCCCACATTTCTTATTTCAATGAAACTATCTTGATTGAAGGGAAATCATGAAGAAAATCTGTCTAGAGAAGTTAGAAAGCTGAATCCATGTTCCAAGCTACAGAAGTGACAGCAAGTAGACAGGAGCATATGATGCTATAAAGAGGTTTGGGGTGGGAGAAGGCTTGGGAGTTGGGTTTGAGAAAATTAATCTCAATTAATCTGAAAGAAATATAACTAAATTTGTCTTAAGAAATGAACAAATTTGTGTTTTTTCCTATCATGATTCTGAACCTCCTTGCTCTTTTTTTCCCCATTTTTCTTTATTAAGAAATTTTCTACTCACTCTACATACCACCCACAGATCCCACCTCCTCCCTCCTCCCATCTCCCAGCCCTCTCTCCCAAGCTACCCCATATCCCCACATCCCTCAAATCAAGGTCTCCCATGGGGAGTCAGCAGAGCCCGGCACACTGAGCCTAGGCAGGTCCAAGCCCCTTCCCACTGTACCAAGGCTGTGCAAGATATGGGAAGACAGTTGTTTTGGCTCGAACTGTTTGGGGAACACCCAGGCAGGGGCAACGGGATCCGTCCCTGGTGCATGGGCAGGCTTTTGGGAATCCGGTGCCTATGGTGTGCCCCCTTGCTCTTATAATCCTTCCTCCCACTCTTCAACTGAACTCCAGGATCTTGGCCAAGTCTTCGTTGGCTGTGGGTCTCTGTATCTGCTTCCATTAGTCACTGGATGTAGGTTCTATGATGACAATTAGGATAGACACCAATATGAGTGTAGGGGGAAAATTTGAAGAATTTGGTGGTTGTTGGCATTTGGAACAAGAATAAAACAGTTTTTAATTATAAATGATTGGAAAGATAAACATTCACCCATTTTTCAAAAGTCAGCAAATCTGATCAATGACTTGTCAGTATTCAGGGCAGTTTAAGTACTGCTCATTGACTTCCAGGCTGATTATGAAATGATATCCGCACCATCAGTGGAACACTTAAAATTGCGACTGTCAAAGAAGCAAGAGTAGGTGCTAGAAGTTGGAGTCCCTGTAGAACCGTGTCACAGAGAAGCCACCAAAATATGAACAAAAGAGAAGGTATCAACAAAAATTTAAAGGATGAATGAAGAACAAGAGAGATGAAGACTAAGCTAAGATACCTGCCTGCTGGATGTGTAGGTCACTGATGATTGCTGAGCAATTCTGTCCATACATGTGGTCTAACCTGAGGAAATGGAGAGAGTAGATGATGTCACAACCAAAGTAGATGCCTTGTCATTTGTTCAACTTCTGTGGCAAAAGTTAAGCACCAAGTATGACACATGACTTAGGATAGTTTAAGACAGTTTTGTGGCTTTATGCATGTTGATATAAAAATGGCCAACGCTTTCTATGTCTTTAAAGTCATTTACTTCCATTCAGTAAATCTAATAAATAGAAAATGCATATGACTGGGTTAATACATATGAATGTTAGCCAAATTTGAATGGATTATATGAATTTATTGATAAACTAGGCTAAAGCTGGTAATCTCAGTTGTTTCTTTAAAGATTTCAGAGTAAGGAATACAGTCCATGTAAGTACTCTGCTACTCTATAGCATGCTATTTTGATAAAATATTGTTGAATTTCATATCATTTACCCACAAAATAGGTAAAATCATGCCCCAGTTGAGGTGTTGAAATAAGTGCTACGTGTTGCTACACATCTAAATAGTATTTTGTGTAGTGGTAGAAAACTGTAACAATTACTACTAATTACTAATTATTATCAGAAAAGAAATATAACTAAACATGTAATTTTTCTTTTCAGAAGTAATTTTTGAAATCTAAGTTATTTCCCAATTGTATTTGCTCTGTATTTATAGGCCTTTGAAATCATGTTCTGTACAATGTAGGACATAGAGGTCACCCTATTCAGTGGATTTACAGTCTGCCAGTTTGCTGGCCAAGTTTTGTAATTTTATGCTCAATTAACATCTGGTTAGAACTTATTCAGTTAACAAACTTCTTGCCTTTGAAGGTAAATCATGGGACTTTTCATGGCAACTTGGAATCATTCCGATTTGGGAAGCTTTTTGAACAATTACATTCTTTTCCATCCTGGTTTGCATTATCCAACTGAGTTCCTGCTGTGAAGAATCATTAGGATTAGGATGGCAGCTCCCACTGAAAGGAGTACCAGTCCTACTCAGTGAACAGGATGAAAAAGAAGGAGACAGTTTATGAGCACTGATGTTAAAATGTGCCTCTTGCAAAATCCATGAGTCTTTTCATGTACTGAATGTTTGTTTATACACAATAACTTTTTTTCAAAACAAAATCATTTTAAAAGATTATTTACAATTCCAAATTTTTTTAGAAAACTTGTCATCATTGTCTGAGTATGCCTCGTACACACGAATGGAGCACTATTTAGTGAGAATGATAAAGAGAGAAGAGAAAAACTGGTTATGTGACATTCTGTAATCAAAAGCAGTGCACTGCTCTTAACAGGCTTTAATTAGATTATGATGACATAAGAAACCTAATTCCTACTGCTGTTAAATATTAAACAGATGTAAGTGACACAAGACCTCCTGATGTCTTGTTTCAAGCAGTGCGTTGGTTGTCCTCTCCTGGACTGGGACAAATTTAGTTCAACTTTGTAACCAAATGTAGACAGAAAGAATGTTAAGATCAGACAATTTTTTTTCTTTGTTTAGTGTCTGAAATTACTGGTTTCAAAGATTGCTGTGGGGAAGGAAATGGGCCAACAAAACATGAAATGCATCAGATGGTGCTGTTGGGTGCGCAGCCGGCAGACAGTGCTTGAAGTCTTAGATTTTTTTCTTTTTTAAAAATATTTTATTTTATTTTTACTAATGTGTGTGCATCTGTGTGGAGCATGTGCACATAAATCCAGTACCCTTGGACTCCAAGGGCCAGAGGAATTGGGTCCTGGTGGAGCTGGAATCACAGGTGGTTGTGAATGAGCCAACATGAGTGCTGGGAAGCAAACAGGTTTTCTGTAAGAGCAATGCATGTTCTTAATGTCTCAGTGATCTCTCTGCTCCCTTTCCCTTACATTCTAAAAAAAGGTGGTAATTTAAAGAGAAATTCTTTTTTTCTTAGATGTTTTTGAAAAATATTTTCCATTTATTTATATTGTCAGTGTATACACACCTGTGGAGGTCAGAAGGTTACTGCAGGAGTTTGATCTCCCCTTAGTCCATGTGGGTTCTGGGGATGGAATCCAGGCTGTGAGGCTTGGTGGGAAGCACCTTTACCTGCTCAGCCGTCTCACTAAACTGAGCTATTTTTTCTTTATTAATGTTAGCAGTACTTGTCCTTTGTGGTTGGTTTTGTTTGTGGAATGATTGTAGGGGTCATTACTGAAGCATGTTCTGCCTTAGGTGCTGGGTGCTCACTTTTATGTGGGGGGATACTAAGTGTGATTTGTAGAGACAGTCTTCATCTGTTTTGATATTACTTTAGGTATTTCTTCAATGAAATGACCTTGTCATACTAGATTTTCTGTTCTTTTGGTGTTTTATAACCTCTGTATTCTGTGCTAACCTTGGCTTTAGTTTTCTCAATAATCAGAACAAAGTTAAGAAGTAGACAATTGTATCATTGGTTTTAGATCAATATCATCTCTTCTATGGTTTTATAAACTGGTGGAATTTCAGAACTAATGAAAGAAATCTTTAAAGACACATTAATAAAATGCCCACTACCTATGATGAGATACCTCGTGCAGCCTTGAGTCAGGGGGAAGGACTTGGATTTGTCTCTATTGGATGTGCCTCCCCATGGGAGGTCGTGCCTTCTTGTGGGGGTGGGGGTGGGGGTGGGGATGGGTTGGAGGAGGCTGGGGGGAGCAGGAGGAGGGAAGAGGGGGATCTTTGATTGGTGTGTAAAATACCCACAAAATACCTGAATTTAATTAAAGGAACATTATGTTTTTCACATTTCTTACTTTTCTGTTGAGTTGTCTCAGGTTAGTCCTGTAAGAGGCAAGTATTACCCACAAAATTCTGTTATTTGCTCTCAAAGACATGTATTTTTCCCCTAACTATTGTCTCTCTCTATAGAGTGCAGAAATTGGACTGAGAGAAAATGATAAAAACGAGGCTTGGGTGCTATCATTACCAGATGGCAAGGGGCAAGAACCTGGTCTAGTATGCGAGTACATTTGTCTGCTTATCACAATGTTCAGCACTTAACATGTGGTACAAGCAAACACAGGGTTACTTGGATTCACTGTTAATTAAATGTTTTGGCTGAAAATTATTTCCCCATATGGTGGAATAAATCAGTTTGAAGCAAGTGTTTCAAATTTGGACACAAAAACCCAGCTGCCCACAAACATATGTCCTGACTCCATAAGCAGCCTCTGAGAACATCAACCTGATACAGAGGACCTTTAGCTCGTCTGAAGCTCACAGAAAAATCTCACACACAGATCTATCCAGACTGCAGCAGATGTGGAGCTCAAAGGAAAAAAAAATGGAAGACCAAAAATGTACCCGGTACACTACGGAAGAGAAGCATGAACAGATACTACAATATGTTTAGTTTCCTTGGATCCTAACCATTTATCTCACAAGCTGAATTCAAGAGAAGGCAATGGATTTCAAGAGCTGTTCCATATGGAGGTAAAGATGTATTAGAAACTGCAGAATGCTAGAAGATGCAGTATGAGTCATGGCACATTAATTGTCCCCAGCTACCTTTGGAGATGAACTACAGATTATACCATTGAATGGGTCTTTAAAATATCACACAACGGTAGATGGCAGTGATGTTCTGTGTTTTGTTAGTTTATTTGGATGTGGTTTGTTCTGGGCCTCTACATCTATCCTGTTCCTTCACATATAACCTACTGCAGTGCAGTCAGCTGGCTCTCTTCTTTTTGTACGCACAGAAGCTTTCCTAACCACCAGCACACCTGGATAGGCCTCTACTACCCATACACAAGCAGACTTGAGTTTGGAGAAGGGTTCTAGTATGAGTTTCTGTTAATTAGCCCACATAGGAGGGCTGCCTTGTATTTAACATGCTGGCGTGGTGCTTGTCTTAGATTGTCTGACATCCACATCGAGTTGCTTTCTTTGTTTCTGAAATTGCTTTTGAACTGTTTTGTATCCACAGCTTTATGGGATATTATGCTCACCACCTGTTCTTACCTCAACCTTGTCATAAAGGACAGTACTTACTTTCCAATGGGACAGTTTTCTGTTTCTATGATTTCTTTTTTCAGAAACAGTGAGTTAGCTTTTATTGCTTCTAATCATAATCTCCCATTCTCAAAAACAGACATATAGGAATGAATTGGAACATCATACTGAAAATCAATACAGTGTAAGGGTGACAAACACGTATTTTAACTTTATGTGGTAAATTTGCACTAAAATTCCTAGAAGATGGAATCTTTTAACAAATATATGCAGTATAAACAATGAGCTTTGGGGTGAAGGGATTTTAAGCCTGCAGATATTGGGGGCAGATGCAGAGGCATTATATTTTAACATTTTTTATCCCCACTTGCACATGAGAAGTCAGTTACTAACATACGCTTAGCTTTATATTATAGTTTTCCAAACATTCCATAGAATTAGGGTAAAATACATAATATAACTGTCTTCATAGCTTATTTAAACGCTTATTATGTTGAAAAAAATACCAATTCATGCAACTAAAGCTTTATCAATTACTTGGTTCCATCATCTCATTATTTAAAATATTTAATTAAGGAATATTTCTATGTCAAGGATTGATTATAGGAGTTTTAATCAGAGGTTAAGCTATTAAAGTGGTTAGGCTGATTCATCTACCCGCATGGTCATCAATAAAACATTTTAGCAATTAATTTTATCAGGGAATTGACAGATGCAGAATGCATATAAATCAAGTATATACTCAGTAAGTGATTTGCAGTTTAACTTAAATATGATTAAATAACAACACTGGTTGCATTAACTGGCTTGGGAAGAAATAAGGTTTTAAAGCTACCTTGAACTTAAGAATCTAATTTCTAGTATGTTTTTAATTTATTATTTAAATTGAATTTTCCACCCTTGAGATACTTCATTGTAACATATTTTGGAACATTGTGCTTAGAGCAACCTTCTAAAGAGGAATGTTTACCATGATTCCCTTTTCTTGTCTGTCAGTGATGGATATTAAAATAAGTCAGACCAGGAAATAGTATGTAATTTTGTGGGAACACAGAGCCAGCTTTCAAAATAGAATGGAGATATATATATATATATATATATATATATATATATATATATATATTCCATATAGTTTTTAACCAATAAACATTCTTATTGTTTACTTAAAATGTAAGATTTTATCTTATTTTTAAGTGTCATTTACATGATAACCTCCTCAATGAGTTCATAGTCTATTATAGTCAGACTTATTCATCTACTCTTATATTTTACTCAATTTCTGTTTCAACATTTTCCCCTCTGAATGTCAAGGCAGCTTTTAGAAAGTTGTAGGTTGATAGATCTGCTGAATGAAAGTTTATCTATAAGTGGTCTTTGGTGTAAGGTACAGAAATTCGAAACTGCCAAATTTCTGTACTCAGGTAAGTATATTTGCTTCTCCACATACATAATGCTGCAAATCCAATCCCAGCCACCAGGAATTATATAGCTATCAAGAGGAAAATGAGTCATCAGAATAATTCTCACAGCAGTCACCCTGTTAATTTCTTGGAAACGGGAGTACAAGGCTGGTTATCACCTTTTAGGTGGAAGCTAAGTGGCTCATGTTATTATTTTGAGGTGGATTATTTTTTTTGACAATACTCATTCAGAGTTAAACTTCGAACACTACAAAAGCAAGCAACATTTTACAGATGGCTCATCTACAATTTTATTGAATGTAACAAATGTTAGTGTTTTTCTAAAAAAAATTACTAAAATTAAAAATTAAGCCTCCCAGTAAAGAGTGCAATTGCCATTTCATTATGAAATGCTGGAACGAGACCTGCCTCCTATATTGTAAACAAGGATTCTAATCAAATTATAGACACCTTTGCCTTATGATGGGGGAAGTGTCATAAATGGAAAACTCACTTTCCACACCTAACCTAGTGAGCAGACTTCACGTCCCTGCTGCTAGTCACAGGAGTGGTCAGGCAGACAGGAGGCTGCCAGTCCTGAGAGAGCCGTGTCATTAGCTGAGGAACAATATGATTCCACATTCAAGGCACAGTTTTTATGTACTGGTTTATTTCATTTTTCATTTTTTTCTATTTACATAAAGTTGAACCATCTTAAGTCAAACCATGATAATTTGGTCACTATGTATATACTTGGGCCAAGTGCATTTGTAAATAACCAGGCAGAATTAAATATCTATTAAGGACATTGATTTTCTTAATTTAGAAACACATCACCATTCCTGGCTTTAAATTTCTTTCATAATTAGTTTTAAAGTTAGCATGAAAGTGTTGGGTTTCATCATGAAACTCATACATTCTGTGGGTAAAATGGACTTTTTAAGTAATTTGAGATTTTTTTGAATTTATTTTATTTTATTTTACAATATAATTCAACTTTACATATCAGCCATAGATTCCCCCATACTCCCCCCTCCCGCCCCTCCCCCTCTCCCCGGCCCACCCCCCCATTTCCATCTCCTCCAGGGCAAAGACTCCCACGAGGATTGAGATCAACCTGGTGGACTCAGTCCAGGCAGGTCTAGTCCCCTCCTCCCAGGATGAGCCAAGCATCTCTGCTAAGCCCCAGGTTTCAAATAGCCAATTCATGCACTGAGCACAGGACCCGGTCCAACTGCCTGGATGCCTCCCAAACAGATCAAACCAATCAACTGTCTCACCCATTCAGTGGGCCTGATCCAGTTGGGGGCCCCTCAGCCATTGGTTCACAGTTCATGTGTTTCCATTCATTTGGCCACTTCCCTTCCAGTAATTTGAGATTTTAAGAATGATCCGTGAGGAAACTTTTCCCTTCAACTTTAGCAAGGGTGCTTAGCAAGAACAAACAACTCAGGTGTCTTAAATGTAGTTTGTTTGTTGGTGATACAACTAAAAACGAACAGTTAGGGTTTGAACAAAGGGTTTATAGGCCACTGTAGTAGAAACAGTGGGCTAAAGAGATAAGGATGAGGGGAAATATTGGAGCTCAATGGGAGATGAATACATTGATCAACACCATGTGGGAGAACACCAGTCATGGGATAGCACAGATTCTTCCAAAATGCTTGCTCAGAATTATAAATGAAAGCAAACAACTACACCTTCACTCTCTCCATTTATACTAGCATCTTTTGCCTTAGCCACTCATGGCTGAGTTCAGGTAGACACCAAGATGGTAAATATGTACTGGAAACAACAGTTCATGGAGGTAGCTGTCAGAGAGGGTTGGCTGTGAGATGGGAGAAGAGCACAAATGAGCACCGTGGGGACTGTAGCCTTCCTGAGCTTTGCTTCTACACCATTACTATAGCTGTGGACCTGTCATCATTGTTCAAAGCTCGATCCGAGGAGCCTCGTTTCCCATTCCCCTTGGCATCGCAGTGTTCCTATACAACATTAGATTCCACAGATTTTCTGTGGAGATCTTGACACCTCTCTTTTGAGTAGACACCTTCCATCATGGTCAAATTGCATTTTCTATTTGCTCTTATTATGTCAGTGCTCCCATTTTGCTTGATTTAATGATTGAGTTTTGATATACTAAAATTTTGTTTTCGTTTTCTCAAGAACAGGATTCTTCTTGGTTTTCCTTGTGCCCCTGAGGCATCTTACTGTTACTGGTGGATTAGAAGTGGCCTGAATTTTTTTTAAATGAGTCCAGATTGGGTTTGGGAACAGTTTCTTCATGGGGAAGGAAAATCAAAGTAGGAGATTGAAGAATTTTAAAAATGATAGAACAAGTAAGGACAATATAGACTTAAAGTAAAATATGAAAGAGAACATGGTTGAAATTTAGTCAGAAAAGAAAATTAACAAGAATGAAAAGCATCTAGAAGAGGCAGCTAATGGGCACATAAAAGATGGAATTCAATCCACATAATTATTCTCTATAATTATTGAGAAAAATATAATTGTAAAATGACATTTATTAAGAATTCATGGAAGAAATTATCAATGTTTATCTGTCCTTTAAATTCATCAAATTTCATTTATTACAGTTTCTAAATTTGAATGAAGGGATGTCGACATCATTTCATAAATTTATAAAGTATTTTAATTTTTATTAGCCAAGCCATTCAAATGTGCTGTTTGTGTGTAACTAGTAAGGAAACACATATGCTGTTGTTCAAATGCTCTGGTGAGTAATTTTCTGTTGTTCCTAAAACTACTGCTGATATTTAAAGACTGACCCATTCACCTAAAGTTTAGAAAGCTCAAGGCAAATTTTAGAAGTATTTCTTGACACACAGGATTATTAAATACAGAAGAACGTATATACTCCACAAATTCATAATGCTGCTTTTGCTAAAATTTATTTCATTTAGTCTGGCTAGGAGAATAAATATTTTGCTAATTTCATAACATTTCCTTTAAATAGCCATTGTTTCCCACATATTTTTCCATAAAAATGGAAGAGAGAGACAGAGAAAAAGAGAAGGAAGAAGGGAGGAGAAGGAGGGGGAGGAGAAA
>CABHPH010118319.1:0-18700 GCA_902168325.1 Peromyscus nudipes
TGGAGAGGATGTGGAACTAGGGGAACTCTCCTCCACTGCTGGTGGGAATGCAAGTTGGTACAGCCACTGTGGAAATCAATATGGCGCTTTCTTAGAAAATTGGGAATCAATCTCCCCCAAGATCCAGCTATACCACTCTTGGGCATATACCCAAGGAATGCTCAACCATACCACAAGGGCACGTGCTCAGCTATGTTCATATCAGCATTATTTGTAATAGCCAGAACCTGGAAACAACCTAGATGCCCTTCAACCGAAGAATTGATAAATAAACTCTGGTACATATATACAATGGAATACTACTCAGCAGAGAAAAACAATGACATCATGAGGTTTGCAGGCAAATGGAGGGATCTAGAAAAAAATCCTCCTGAGTGAGGTAACCCAGACTCAGAAAGACAAACATGGTATGTACCCACTCATAGGAGAATACTAGTTGTGGAACAAGGTTTACTGGACGGCCACTCACAACACCAGGGAGGCTACCTGGAAAACAGGACCCCAAGAAAGACATGGGGATCGCCCAATGATGGAGAAATGGATGGGATCTACATGAACAGTCTGGACGTGAGTGGGGCTAATGAGGGGCGAGGGGCGAGGGAAAGAGAACTTGGGGGAGCGGGAGATCCCAACTGGATCAAGTACAGAGAGGAAACACAAGGAATGTTCATGATAAATGAAGACCACATGAGAATAGGAAGGAGCAAAGTGCTGGAGAGGCCCACAGAAATCCACAAAGATGCCCCCACAATAGACTGCTGGCAATAGTCGAGAAATAGCCCGATCTTACCTTCCCTGGTGATAGGATGGCCAAACACCTTAATTGTCGTACTAGAAACCCCATCCAGTGACTGAGGGACCTAGATGCAGATATCCATGGTCAGGCCCCGGGTGGAGCTCCGGGAGTCCAATTGGCGAGAAGGAGGAGGGTTTATGTGGGCTAGAGTTGTTGGGACCAGGGATGGATGGAATACAGGGACGAGTGGCCAAACGAATGGAAACATATGAACTGTGAACCAATGGCTGAGGGGCCCCCAACTGGATCAGGCCCTCTGAATGGGTGAGACAGTTGATTGGCTTGATTTGTTTGGGAGGCATCCAGGCGGTTGGACTGGGTCCTGTGCTCAGTGCATGAATTGGCTGTTTGAAACCTGGGGCTTGGTAGAGACCCTTGGCTCAGCCTGGGAGGAGGGGACTAGACCTGCCTGGGCTGAGTCTACCAGATTGATCTCAATCCTCGGGTGAGTCTTTGCCCTGGAGGAGATGGAAATGGGGGGTGGGCTGGGGAGAGGGGGCGGGGTGGCAGGAGGGGTAACGGGGGGATCTGTGACTGATATGTGGAGTTGAATTGTATTGTAGAATAAAATAAAATAAATTCAAAAAAAATGATCTTTACACACTTCTCCTATTCATTCTGGCTTACTATCCTGTGTTACTGCACCTTTTGCAATCCTTGTTGAAGGTTTTCTTCGTTCATTTTCAATTTCAAAAAATGATACTACTTACCAAATATTTTGCCTTATCTGCTTCGTTACTAAATGTATCGACCTAACCATGTCTCCAGCTTCTTTTGTGGTTGTCTGTCAACCTCTCTATATTCTCCTCTTGTTAACCTTTCTTGAACTTGGCACACTGATCTAGGAAGCTATGCTATGGAAGCTATTGCTAATTTACTTTCTCATCCGAAATGCTTTATTGCAGCCCTGATTTTTGGATATTACTGCTTTAATTTATGTCATTGGAACTATAGATGCCTCTACCACACCCCTCACAACAAGTGCTAATCATAACATATTGTCTAAATATGTTTCTGTTACTCTTTTTACTCCAGAATCTATTCATAAGGGCTTTGTTAATAGGGTTAATCCTATATAGGAAGCTGTTTTATACATAAGTACACAGATTAAAAATATCAAGGTTTGCTGGGTGGTGATGGCACACGCCTTTAATCCCAGCACTTGGGAGGCAGAGCCAGGCGGATCTCTGTGAGTTCGAGGCCAGCCTGGGCTACCAAGTGAGTTCCAGGAATGGTGCAAAGCTACACAGAGAAACCCTGTCTCGAAAAACCAAAAAAAAAAAAATCAAGGTTAGACTTACTGCAGCTTGTTATATAAATTATAAATGGATTTGTGTTACACCATTGTCTTACAATAGTTCTGATACCCTTGGGAACAAATTCAGGTGCGTATTAGAGGTATGTAGAATAGTTCTGATATAGATATGACTATTCATTCTCTCCATGATCAAATTACAACTATTTCTCATGCCCATCTTCAGATGTCCTCTACTAAAGAAGTTACATCTCATTTTTAAAATTCATGTACCTCTTTTGTGATCACAAAAACTTTTTGAACATTTATCATTAATTTTGTTATTGCTTTTGGCTTATTTTTATTTAATTATTCTCTTTCCAGTCCTCTATAAATAATCAAGACTTGCCCTTTGCATGGTTCTCTGTGACATTAACATACTCCAATTAAAAAAAAGGAGGAGTTGGCAGGTGCCATGTGACTTCTTTGGGGAACAGGGTCTGAGAATAGAACAAACAGGCTCTCCTTGTGGCAAGGTCCTGGAGACCCTAACCCATTTGAAAAAGCCTGTGGACAGTTCACTACATAATTATGAGCATGACCCTGGGAGTGTGCTACATTTTCTCCTTACTTTTGCTATACAAACATTATTGCTGACTGCTTTTAGTTTCACTTTCTTAGAGTCATGGATAAAATGGCTGTTACAAAAGGAAGACTTCTCCCTGATAACTCTCCTCTGAGTGAGCCAGAGGGAATGTTGTTAAAAATATACAGTAGATCTGATTCAGCCCCTAAAGCTTTTGATATTTCAAGTGTGACAAAGAATTCAGACTTCTTAAGAACAAGATGTTGCTTTTCCAACACACCCTGTTGTTAGCCTGAAAGAGTCACAGTAGTTGATGAAGTTTAATATTACAAATTTGCATAACTGCTCTGGGAAGAATGATTTAACCACAACAGTCTAGGAGAAATAGATGCTAACAAATAGATGATATCAGGAGTTAATGTGAACAGTCTAGAGACAGAGAATGAAGTAGAATCATAGAAACCCACAGTTTTCATATAGCTGTGCTAATACCCTAAGAAGCTAAGGGAGATGGACATGAGAACAAGGGATAAATAGTGCCCACCATTAAGAGAAAGTTTCTAAGTCATGTCACTTATAGAATAAAAGAAAAAAACCTGATATCTCTCAGAGGGGATAGAGTAGTACAGAATGTAGAATTAACTGATCCAGATTCAGCTGGTGTGTTGATTGTGAGAACTCAGACCCTACCAGAAGTAAATATCAACTACTTGAAACAAAACTATCCCTCTGTATGATGCTGTAACTGCAAATGCTTCCAACCTGGCACATTGTCCTATCTGTAGGTGTGCCTAGTTAGAAAACTTCCTTTGTGGCTTGCAACACTGCTTATGCTTCTACCATTAGAGCTATGGATCAAATAGGTAATGGTTACCAGTGGGAAAGTTGGGGGAACAGAAGGGGAAAGAAGCAAAGGAACAAACTGGTAAATTATTGTAACCATTTTTCAAAACTTAAGGAAACAAATTTGATTCTAAAACTGTTCAAGCAAACCAATGAAATTATATAAATAAAAATGACCCAGATTATCTGAGGCCACTTGTTTGAAACAGTTGGTAATAGTTTCTTTATTGTACTGACTTCATACATCCATCCCAAGTCATGGAACCCATTTGGAGCAAGGTTCCCACCCTTCCAACCCCTTGATTCCTGGACTCATAAATCCTGGCTATAGGAGAAACCATACCATATATTGGAGCTGATTCAAACAAAGCATATACTACCTTCTGGAGAACCCTGCCTGATGCCTCCAGGTTGCTGCAACTTAATTGGCACTGTAACTATCTTCAAAAGGACATTCTGTCTTTTATCAGGTCAGCTGATTCAGGATGGTGGAGAACATGGTAAGATTAGTGGATTCCATGATTGTGGGCCCACTGTCACACTTCTCTTTCTGTGAAGTGAGTTCCTTGATCAGAAGCAATACTGTGTGGAATACCATGACAGTAGAAAAGGCATTCTGTAGGTCCAGGGTTGGTGATTTTGGCAGGAGCCTTATATGCAGGAAATGCAAATCCATAAACAGAATAAGTATCTGCTCCAGTAAGGACAAATCATTGACCTTTCCATAGAGGAAGTGGTCCAGTGTAGTCAACCTGGCACCAGGTTGCTGGCTGGTCACACTGAGTAATGTTACCATATCTAGCACTCAGTATTGGTTTCTATTGTTGGCAAATCTGGCACTCAGCAGCAGCTATAGTCTGGTTAATGGAAGGACATGTTGTTCAGCTCATGCATAACCCACATCTCTGCCACTATGGCCACTTTGTTCATGGCCCCATTGGGTAACGCCAGGAATGGCTGAGGAAAGAGGCTGACTGTCCACAGAAACAGAACATCACCCTATATATTTGACTATTATACTCCTCCTCACCTGAAGTCACCTTTTGATGAGTATCTTTGACAAATATCTTCACATCCTTTTCCCATTTGGAGAGATCTATAGACATACTTGTTTCCCAGATATCTTTATCACCAATTTTCCAATCATGCTATTTCCAAGGCCCTGACCATTCAGCCAATCCATTGGCTTCAGCTCATGAATCAGTGAACAATTTCACATCTGGCCATTTCTGCTTCCAAATAAAATCCAATACCATGTATACTGCCTGAAGTTCTTCCCACTGTGAAGATTTCCCTTTGACAGTATCTTTCATGGTTGTCCCAGAAAGGGGTTGTTATGCTACAGCTGTTCACTTCTGAGTGGTGCCTGTATAATGTGCAGAACCATCAGTCAACCAGGCCCTAGATTTCTCTTCCTCAGTCAACCAATCATGCATTCTTGGCAGCAAATGGCATTGTAACAGGAGTATAAACCATACACATTTGGGCAACCTCTTCATGTAACTTACTTGTGACTTCAAAGCCTGTTCAGACCTGATTGTATATATACCATTTCCATTAATAGAGAATAGATTGCTGCTGTGCATATCTACTTTATGATCTGGTGGGTCCAATAACACCCAGCTTATGATGGGCTGTTTAGGTCACATGGGAACTTGGTGACCCATTGTCAAATGTTCAGTTTCCATGAGGGTCCAATAGCAGGCCAAGAGCTATCTTTGAAAGGGAGAATAGTTGTGTTCAGTTGATGATAGAGCCTTGCTAGCCATCAAAGATCTCTTCCAAGATTCACCTATAGAGATCTGCCAAAGGCTCCAAACATCATCCCTATCTGCCACTGACACCTCAAGTTCCACTGGATTTGCTGGATCATATTGTCCAAGTTGTAGAGTAGCCTGGACCTGTTAAAGAGCCTTCTCCTGTTCCAGGCCCCACACAAAGCTAGCAGCTTTCTAAGTCACTTAGTATAGACACCTGAGTGGGGAATGTGCTATCTCCAGAATCCAGGTAGGCCCACTAAATTTTGTGCTTCTTTCTTGGTGATTGGAGGGGCCAGGTGCAATAACTTACCCTTCACCTTAGAAAGAATGTCTCTTCATGGTCCACACCACTGGTCTCCTAAGGATTTCACTGCAGTAGAAGGTTCTTGAATTTTGGTACAATTTATTTCCCATCTTTTGATTTGTGTATGTATTACCAGTGAGTTACCTCCTGTTCACTTGGTAAAATCAGCATTAATGTCATTAATATAATGTACCCATGTGGTATTTTGTGTAAGAGACAGATGAGCAAGATCCCTTCTAAGTAAGTTGTGACACAGGGCAGGAAAGTTAGTATATCCCTGAGGCAAAACTGTGAAGGTATACTACCAGCCTCCCAACTGAGAGCAAATTGCTTCTGGTAGTCTTAATGGACAGGTACCAAAAAAAAGGCTTTTGATAAATCAATGGCTGCATACCAGGAGATGTATTACTTTGGTCAATTAAGGACACTATATCAGGTACACCAGCTGCCATTGGAGTTACTACCTGATTGAGTTTTCAATAAACCATCATTCTCCATGATCCATCTGTCTTTTACACTGGCCAGATAAGAGAGTTAAAGGGAGATAGGGTGGGAACCACCATCCCTGTATCTTTCAAGCCCTTAATTATTGTGAACCCCGAGTTTGCATTTGAATTAAATAAATGAAATTAACCCTGGATCAGGAGGCTGAATGAGCAATTAGTTGATAGAAAGTAATCAAAGGACATCCAGGAGAGACAGAGAGACACAGGAAGTAATAGGGAGGGATTGTAGTGGTGCAGTATTTTCTGGTTTAATGGCGTGGAAGCAAGCACAGGTCTTTTGGAGACACCAGCAAGGAAAGAGGGTTAACTAGTTGCTACTCAGCCTCTCAGAGCTTACAGATTTTCACCCCAGCCATTGAATTTTGAGTTTTATTTATAAATAAATTGATAAATTTAGTTAAAGCTACTTTAGCAGCAGCAACAGAGTTGATGACTGCAGGAACAGAATTTCTACCAGGCTGTGGCCTCAGTACCAGGCTGCTTTTAGAGAAGATGTTTAACTGCAGAGTCAGTTACTGGCTGAAATAGCAGGAGATTAAGGTACAACCACTGTGCCAAAGATGAAACAATGGTGCTCCAACACATTGCATGGCCTCATTGACAAAGAAGTCACACCAGGCAGCTCTACCACAGTTGTCATCTCTGAGCACTCACAGCAGTTGGCTGCTGCTTGTCAAGGCTCCAGAAAACAGGCTCATGCTTGGAAATTGTGGGAGGGGCTTGAGTTTGCTGCTGACACTATGCACAGACAGTGAGAAGTCAGCAGATTTGGCGAGATACCTGGGAAGTCTTTTAAGGGAGAATTAAATAATATTAAAAAGAAAAACTTTAGTTATAGTTTATATATAAGTGCTCTGAGTGTATACCTGCATGCCAGGAGAAGGTATAATGTCCTATTATAGATGATTGTGAGCTACCATGTTGATGCTGGTAATTTAACTCAGAACCTCTGAAAGAGTAGCCACTGCTCTTAACCACTGAACCATCTCTCCAATCCATATTAAGAATGGGGAACATCACAATGCAGTGTGCTAGCACCCTATATAGTGCTACTATCGATGGTTTGAAAATGGAAAATTTGGGACTGAATGACCCGTCCAGCAGGTCCAGTTATTCGTGGGTCTCGAGCCGAGAATCACCTGAGGGAATCATGGGGAGAGAAAAAGAAGGAAGCCTTGCATATAATGATTGACAAGAGTCAGTCTGAGTCATGTCAAGGCTTCGTTTATTGATTGGGGTTCGAGGTTTATATACAGTGTTTTAGGCTGGGAGGGGCAGAGAAAGGAGAGTGGAAAATTTTCAGGAGAAGTAGTCAGAGTGGTCGGGGGGAGGTGAAGTCTCTTTGGTTCCCAGGCTCTGCAGCTGGCTGATTACTGTTCAAGGCTATATCTAAAAAGTATACTTTCTAGTTAGGCCTAGGTCGTCCCATTTCTGCAGGACGTGCAGTTTGGCCAAGGGTGTCTCGTTTTGCCAGACTCCAAACTCCAAACATGACAATCTTGAGTCAGGCCGTCCTAGGTCAGTGTCTAACAAAATGCCTCTCGGTCAGTCTCTAACAACTGAAGAGATGGCTCAGTGGTTAAGAGCACTCATTGCTCTTCGTGAGGACCCAGTTTCAATTCCCAGCACCCACCTGGCAGCTTACAACTGTCTATAATTCCAGTTCCAGGGGACCCAACACCCATGGCAAAACAGCAATGTACAAAAACAAAACAAAAAAAGGAAAATTTAAATGAAGGGATAAATGACTAAGCTGCAATTGACATAATGTCAATTGTAATTACTATCAGTTTGGTAACTAATATTTTATCCTTTAAAAGGGATCTGATGACTGTGCTAAATATAATTTGGTTGATAAGATACAAGATTTTGAGAAATTTCCTACTGATAAGATACAAGACTTACAAAGACTTACTAATGAAAATATAAAAATCTGGCTAATAAGATAAAAGTCTTAGAAGGACATATTATTGATAAGACAGAAGCTTTAAAAAAACCTACTAATGAAAATAAGCACAGAACCTAGTATACCATTGCATTATGAAACTGAAGAGGAATGGCCTAAGGATACTACAACAACAACCTTAATTTATCTGGTTACCATACAAGAATGACCACCTGATGATAGGCACACCAAGGCTATACAGAAGTTAATAATTGGAATCTTGTAGAAATGTCACATTTAAAAAAATTTAAGGAAGCAGTTGTTTCATATGGTATGCATTCATGCTTTTGTGAAGAAGATGTTAAATTTAAATACAATTAGGAAAAGACTTATTACACAAGACTGAAAAGTTTTAGTTACAGCAATATTGGAAGCTAGTCCTCAGTTACAATTGGGAATGTGGTGGAAAGAGGAAGCTAGGGCCCAAGAACAACAAGGTAGGGCTAGGGGTCATGAAATTTCCCAAGATCAACTTCTTGGTGAGGATCATTATACTGATTTGAAAACTTGGGACAAGGTTGAATAATCAGGAAAGAAGGCTGAGTCATTTACTGAAATTATACAAGGCCCCAAAGAAGACTTCACTTATTGTTTTACAAAAATTGACATCAGCTCTAAACAGAATGATATCTGATCCAGAAGTTAGATTAATTAATTAATTGAATTAATTAATGCAAAGGAGTGATTAGGCCTTTAAAGGCAAGATCAGTACCCATAGTTGAATGGATCCAAAATATAGCTGATATTGGATCTCAATGAAACTTGGACAGGAGAGGTGATTTATGAAAATTTTAATAAAAATCAAAAGGTCAGGTCAGACGCTTTCACTGTGGTAAACTAGGTCATTTGAAAAGAGTTTGTATAGAAGGCATCCTTATAAACAATATTTTTTCTATAAATAATCCAAACAGAAGGTTCTCATTTTCTGGAATATATAGAAGGTGTAGCAAATGCTGGCATTGGACTAATGAATGCATATAAACAAAGGACAGGCAAGGTAACCCTTTGACATCAAGAAACACCTTAGCAGGCCTCTCCCAAGCCCCAAAGTCAAATTTGGTTCAATCATTCCCTGTCAGCATTAGGGAAACCCCTCCACAGAGGGGTAATGCCTATTGTTAAAACACATACTTCTCTGGATGACAGAATAGCTTCAGTAGATAAAACAAAATTTTCCATAGTAAACAAAAAACAAGTATTTTAGAAAACTTCTATAAATGATCAAAGACCAAAGCTAAAAATAGAAATAAAAGGCATTGAAATTTGAGGGTTTGATAGACACAGGTGCAGATGTAACAATAATTTAACCAAAATCTTTGCATCCAGATTGGCTTCTTCAAGATGTAAATGTTTAGCTTCTAGGGGTTGGAATTTTAAGGTAAAACAATGTGCAAGATGGGTTGAGTGTATAGGACCAGAACAACAGATAGGAAAAGTAAAGCAATATTTGGCTAACATGGCAATGAATTTATGGGGACATGATTTGTTGCAACAATGAAAAGCACAGATTACAAACAAACACAGAAACAAACCATAAATCAACTTAGGCTTCTGAAAAAAATATTAGGAGTTATTATCAAGGACCGTCATTGACTGTTCAGGGCATATCAGCTGCTGATATTTGTTACCAACTGCCCTACCTTTAAAATGGTTAACTGACAAACTAGAAAAATTACAGGCATTAAAGCAACTGGTACAGGAGCAGCTAAATGCTCAACATATTGAAGAATTGACCAATTCTTGGAATTCTCTTATATTTGTTTTTAAAAATAAATCTGGTAAATGGAAAATATTAACAGATTTAAGAGCCATAAGTAAGGTGATTCAGCCAATGGGCTCTTTGCAGCCTGGGATTTCCTTGATTTTTTAATTATCTAAGTGATGATCTATTATAGTGATTGATTTAAAAAATTGTTTTTTACCTTTACAAGAAAAAGATAGAGAAAAATTTTACCTGCACCATTCCTACTTATATTAGTTCCCAGACTGTTAAAGGGTACCACTGGAAAGTTTTTCCAGAAAGAAAGTTAAAGAGCCTCACCTTTGAACTAATTTGTAAACAATTTCCACAATATATAATTTATATAATGGTAAATTATAGATTGTGGAAACTGTAGCTTATTCAGGCTCAGATACTTCAGAAAAAAATGTTTGATGAAGTAAAGAGAATTTTATTTTGTTGGCAAATTGGTCCTGAAAAAGCACAAAGAGGAGCTATTAATTTTTAGAATATAGGACAGGTTTACAGAAAATTCAACCACAGAAAGTACAAATCAAGAGAGATCAATTATGAACTATTAGTGATTTTCAAAAATTGCTGGGAGATGTTAACTGGTTGTAACAGCCCAGAATTGGATTAACAACTCAAGAACTACGTAATTTATTTCAAATCTTAGAAGGTGATAAGAAAACTACCAACTGATGCTGAGAGAGGATTGACTCTGGTAGAAAAGAAATTGCAGGATGCACATGTAGATCACTTTGATCCAGAGCTTCATTGTATTCTGGTTATTTTACCTTCTACTTATTCTCTTACAGGAATTATTATGCAGAGAGAAGACAATATCTTAGAATAAATATTTTTACAACACAGAGTAAAAATTAACTACCAATATAGAAAAAGCTTCTGAATTGATTCTGAAAGGAAAATTGAGACTTTGTCAATTAGCAGGAATAGACCCAGCAGAAATTGTGGTACCTTGTACCAATGCTAAAATTGACTCATTATAGGCAGAAAATAATCATTGGCAAAGAGCGTGCAATAATTCCTTGGAAGAGAAGTAATTGGATACTTCCTCATATAAAAAGGTAACACCAATTTCTGGAGCCTCTACATTTTATCCTGATGCAAATAAATAAGGAAAGGCTATAAGCCAGGGAAATTAAGCAAAGCCCTTATGATTCAGTTGAGAAATCAGAATTATATGCTATTCTCATGGCATTATTAGATTTTACAGAACCTCTTAATGTAGATACTGACTCTTAATTTGCATTTGTACATATTGAAACTGCTAAATTAATTCCAGATAATTTAGAATTAATGTTGTTATTTATTGCAATTACAACAACTTATCAGAAATAGCAACCATCCTTTGTATATAACACATACAGGTCTACCAAGCCCTCTAGCACAAAGTAATGATGAAATTCATCAGTTATTGATAAGAAATATGCTAGAAGAATCAGAATTTCATAAGAAGTACCATATTAACAACAAAAGATTGAAGATAGATTTTTCTGTCACTTGGTAACAAGCCAAAGAAATGATAAGGATATGTCTTATTTGTTCCTTGTATAATCAGACACTATTACCTGCAGGAAGTGACCCAAAAGGTACTCAAAGTAATGAAATTTCACAATTGGATGTGCTTCATTTTGAAGAGTTTGGAAAATAAAAATATGTGCACCATACCATAGACACAAATTCAGAGGTTCAATGAGCACCTTCTTTGAGTTCTAAAATAGGCTGATTCTATAATTACACATTTATTAAAAGTCATGGCCATTATAGGATAACTATAAAAATTAAGACTGACAATGTCCGGCTCTCGTAAAATGAAATGTTTTTTTTTTTAATATTTCAACATAAAGCACATTATGGGTATACCACACAATCCTACAGGATAAGCAGTTATAGAAAGATATAATTGTACTTTGAAAGATATGCTTAATAAAAAGAAAGGGGAAATATAAAGACCCCCCAGAGACAAACTGTACAATGCTTTATTGATGTAAATTATTTTAAGGCTAAAAACAGCTTTGGACAGATATTCTATAATAATAATAAAAAAACTACTGAATTAAATCAGCCTATGTATATTGAATATGTGTTGACCTCAGAATGGAAACCAAGATATGTGTTATGTGGGGAAGAGGTTTTGTTTTTGTTTCCATGGGAGAAGAAAAGCTATGGATGCCATCAAGATTGATGAAGATTAGAATAGAATCAAACAGCAGAGACCTTCAAAGAGCTTGGTCATTCAATCTATACTAAGACTAAGACTAACAAATACTCATTTGATTACACATGAAAAATAAAATAAAGTAATTATTGTTATTAAAAGATAATTTTTCTGTTGCAAAAAAATGAATTCCCCTGAAGTAAGGGTTGGGGAAGGGTTTTGTTTTTGTCTTTACAGGAGAATAACATTATTCAACTAAGGATCTGAAGACCACTGAACAAATGAGATATTTGAAGAAGGATGAATCATCCAGCACATTTCCAACAGGATAATATTTCACAAATCTTCCCAAATATTTGTTTCTGCTGCTCTATACAAACATAAAAGGCAAGTGATCTTTTTGTGGTCTTAATTCAATTAAAAATCAGAGATGTCTTTGGAGTTGGAGTGTGGCTCTCTCCCTTTCTAAACTCAAGCATGCTTGTTAAAGGAAAATCCAAAATCTCTATCTCATGTTAGAATATCTACCTGATATGGGACAGAAGAAAACCAAAATAAGGGACTATTTCATTGTCAGTAACCTCATAATCCTTTGATTGTATTTTGACTCATTAGAGCTTTTCTTAACACATTTTGTATTGCATAGAAATCTCTAAGACATACACCAGAAACCACAAAATTTTTGGTAAACTTCATATTATAATTACAGATCATAATGCATTTTAGGTGTTGTTTTTCAATAATTATAATATTTTTATTTATAAAACCAAACAATTAAACAACTAATTAAACAATTAAATTTCCTAATACTATTTTACTGTATGGTACTGTGTAAAACATTTTCCTCTCTGAAGAGGTACCAAATAAACTTTACATAACTATTTATATTCATTCTTTTTTTCATGGGTGGCATAAATTCTTCTAGAAAATGCTTCTTTCCCCTCCCTGGAATACACAGAGGTTCATGCTGCTTCTTATCACCGGACAACTTTATGGGTGAATCTTTATGAGCTGCTCTTGCACCCCTATGGGAAGGGTTGGACAGATTTGTATCTGGTTCTTGAGAGCCTTCACTATTGTCATCTGTTATCCAGTTTCTTGAGACCAATAACAGAAACTATTTATAATTAATTTTCACTTGTGGATTGGAGATGTTGTACACTCTAAAGGAATTGAAAAGTCCACAGTTTATAAGGTACAGCACTTACCCCCACTCCCATTTCATTGTTTTCCTTAGAATGGAACAACGTGAAAGGAATTGGTCTGCATAGTCAATGCTTTTCAAGTAGGCATTGTATTACTTGATGTAGGTTGTACAATATTCCCTCCCATTTTTCTATTATTTTTTTCCTGTTATTGAGACAGAAGTGTGTAACTTGTCTCTCCATGCTAGGAGAAGAATATCACCTTTTCTGGAAATTATTTTATTTCACCTTTCTTCATTCTTGATGTTTTCATTTTCAAATTTGGCAGTAAACCTCTACTCTTTCCAATAGTCCCACAGACTCTAGCTTTGTTCTTTAGCAGCAATTCAGCAGTAGATGTAGCATTGTATAATTATCCTGGAAAATATGATGCTATGACAAATATGGTGGTATTCCAAGATAGAGTCCAAGGACTGAAAGAACATTTTCTTGAAATTTCTTTTCTTCAGGAGTGTTTGTATATCTCCATATAGCTGGTGTCATTCATGCACACCATCCAAACAAGTGAACCATATTTGTTATTTTCTCTGGGTTGTACATGTGAAATTTTAAACATCCTCTCCATGGAATAATTCCCTCATCCAAAGACAACTGTTGTATATTGTTTGAAACTTATGCAGGAAATTTATGGTTTGAAATTTATGGAGGAAATAACCCAGCACAGTTTGGATCTTGAAAAGTCTTCCCAAGAGATCATCCATTTTGGTGTTATCATTGAAATGCCAGAATGTCCATATTTGCTCAAATGTATAGTAATTCATTGTCTGTGGAAATATAGCAGTACATATAAAAATATGTCTTTCAAGCTATGTTTTCTTGTGTGACCCATCAGAATTTCTTGATGTCCTTCTGTGTAACTGGGTCCATGTCAGTGTTCTAGATGGTGTTTTGAATTTCATTGCAGTTTAATTATGATAGTTGGACAACTCTTTGTAAAACATCTCAAACAATTCATCACCAAAAAAAAGAGTGTCACAAAGAGATGGAAATGTTGTGACCCCAGAATGACCTTCAAACATTTGTAAGCATGGTGGTATGTCAATTTCAGACCAGCAATTATCAGTAAGTTTCATCGGTGTTGGAATCACTTGAAGTCATTATTCTTTTTGCTTCCTTACAAGTTTTCACTGTCAGTAGATTCAGTAGAATCCTCTCCATAATCATCAAAACAATCATCCACATCTTTGATCTCACTAGGAATATCTGATAAATTATTATTAAATACTTCTGGAAGTGATGCAGTTTTCCTCCTTTTCCCGAGAGATGGGATTTCTAAACTTGAAGATGAAGACAAATTTGAATGACCAAAATGCAAAGTAACTGTTTTAGGGGTTCATGCAATTATATAGACTTTTATAAATTAACCTGCATAATGTGATCACTTCATTTGATATGGATAAGACAATGTGTTGCCATCTAAGGTCCATAATAGATGGTGTGCAATGAAACATGAGAAAACTCATGAGGAGTCCTTAACAAATGGCACATAAAACAAGAGAAAACTCATTAATAGTACAAAATATGTTAAGATATAAATATTATCTTTAAATGTATAAGATTAATATTCATATATACTTATACATATATATATATACTTTCTTTTGTAATATTAATTGTCATGCCGAGTACTAACTAATTTTAGAAATGTGCTTCATCTAGCATCCTGTACATGGTTTTGTGCTTGAGTCTAAATTAGGTAACTAGGAATTAAGTTTGTGTAACCACTGTGAGATCATATGACAATTAAAATATTTTAGATTTCTGCAATGAACCATGACTAACAGTCCTAAGAGTGACCTTTGAAGTCTCCAGAAGGATAATGGGGCCCCAAAATGACAATTTTACTTCCATTGTGGTAATGTCATTGAGCTGACAAACACCAACCAAAGATCAGCTTTGAAATATAAATTGCTCAGTACAACTTCAATGTGATTAGCTGAGATGTTCCAGCCTCACAGACTATCCATCCAAGACTTCAGATAAGCTCTACATTTTCCCATCACATAGAGACTACACAAAAAGACCACAGCTATCTCTCCCAGGACTTGATCATTATCCCAGTATTCTCAGGATCCCCTAAAGATGCCATTACCACCAAACAACAGCAAATTACTTTAACAATATGACACCCATATTCCCAAGTAATGGGATTATAGTCGTATTTTATTTGTACTGAAATGTTATTTTATTTGTATGTTAATAAATAAAGTTGCCTAGGGGTCAGAGCTATTAGCAAGCCATAGGAAAGCTGGGTGGTGGTGGTGCACACCTTTAATCCCAGCACTTGGTAGGCAGAACTAGGTAGATCTCTGTGTGCTCAAGGATACAGCCAGCATTGGAGACACACGCCTTTAATCTCAATACCAACCATAGGAGACCTGGAGTGACCTACAGACAGGCAGTGAAGAGACGGTCATGTGGTTGGGTTTACAACCAATGAGAAGGCAGAACAGGAAGTCTTTATAAAGACAAACACACAGGAAGTAGCTTTTTTCGGTTTGGCTGAAGAAGCTAGCTGGCAGCAGGCAGGTAAGGCTCTTAGCTCTGACCTCTTGGGCTTTTATCTTTACATTGGCTCTGTGTTTCTTATTTAATAAGATGGTTGGTTACATCTACATTTGGCACCCAATGTGACAAGAATCCATTAAAAACCGCTTGGCTTGGCTTGGTGGCCGGTCCAGTTTCCCGCCTGGGCGGCCGGCTCCCTAGCCCGGGCCCAGGTCAGCTTGGCCTCAGGCGGGACTGACCATAGCCCCAAGTGGTTAGCTTAAAGCTGGTGCTACAAACAACTCAGGCCTGCCCTGCCGAACAGGGACCCTGTCTGTACAGCCAACGCAAGTGGTGGGAGCTTAAGGAAGGCAGAGCCAAGGGTTGACTCAGCTCAAGCGGGAACACGTGGCTAGATTTAAGCTTTTAGTAGCTATGCTTTCTCTCTCTCTCTCTCTCTCTCTCTCTCTCTCTCTCTCTCTCTCTCTGTCTCTCTCTCTGGATTCACACCTCGGACACTAGGTGGCTGTTTTGAATTTCCCTCAGATTTCTACTGTTCTATGCAGACTTAGTAAGTCAATTAACATATCAGATATTTTAAAGGAAACTATTTAAAAAGAGAAATTTTTTCCACATTAGAAAAAATGGGTTTTCTGTGTACATTGGAAGAAAATTGGGCTTTGTTTGAAATTTTAGGCAGTCTGACAATGGAACAACTATATGAGAAGATTAATGTTGATCAAATTATGCAGTTTATTACTATGCTTATCCTCATTAAACTATTTAAAAAGATAGTCAATTTAAGTGTCAAGATGACAGTTTTAGAAAAACTTGTTAAACCTGTAAAAACTCAGACAGAAGAAATTAACAGTGAAGTTGTTCCAAGATTGGATCATAAGGTTACAGAAAGAAAGCCTGTTTTCACACAGTCACCCTTAATTTATCCGGGAACCGTACAGCAGTCGCCTGATCAAATGACTACACAAAATATTTGGGCTCCAATTGACATGTTGGATTTACGAAGGTTTAAGGAGGCAATAGTATCTTATGGCATGCATTCCCCACATGTAAAGCAAATGTTAAACTCCTGGTCAATATATAATAGGATTATACCACAGGACTGGCAGGAGCTGGCACAGGCTGTTCTGGAACCCAGTCAAAGGCTCCAGAGAAAGTTTGGTTTAAAGATGAGGCTAAAAACATAGAAAAACAATGGAGGGATAAAGGAATACAAGTCTTCCAGGATCAGCTTATTGGAGAAGGCCAATATGCTTCAGTACAAACACAATGTTTATATGATATCCAAACCTTAATTCTATGTCAAACAGCAGCCTTGAATACATGGGATAGAGTTGAGGAACCAGGAAAAAAACCTGAGTCTTTTACAAAGGTTATACAAGGCTCAAAAGAATCTTTCACAGATTTTTTACAAAGACTGGCTTCAGTAGTAAAGAGAATGGTCCTGGATTCAGAAGCTAGTCAGATAATAATTGAATCTTTGGCCTTCAAGAACGCGAATGAAGAATGCAAAAGAATAATCAAGCTGTTAAAGGCAAGATCTGCAACCTTGGAAGATTGGATTAGAGACACGGTTAATGTTGAGGCTCATGACCATGATGATACGTGGGTAGGAGAAGCAATTTCAAAAGGTTTGAGGAATGTTAGATGTTTTGGATGTGGAAAGCAAGGACATCTAAAAAGGGACTGTAAACAGGTCATTCCTAGGAACAATGTTTCTTCAAGGAACAATGGCAACAGAATGCCCCTTCCTTCTGGAGTATGCAGAAGGTGTGGTAAGGGAAAACACTGTACCAATGAATGTAGATCAACAAGGACAGGCAAGGTAATCCTTTGCCTCAGTTTTCAGGAAACTCCCAGAGGGGCCTCATGCAGGCCCCCACAGCAAATCCAGTTCAAACTTTTCCTGCAGTCAGAGAGGAAACCCCTACTCAGAGCAATTAAATAACCAAATGCCTATTGGAATAATTCAAGCTGGTCAGGATGATGAAACATAGAGAATAGGAAATTCATGAAAAACCATAAAGAAAAATTTTTGGAAAACTTCTATTAATGAACAAAGACCAAAATTAATAATAAAAATTAATGGTGTTTTGTTGTCTGGTCTGGTAGACACATTTGCAGATGTTACCATAATTGCACCAGAATTTTGGCATCCAACTTGTCCTCTTTAGGAGGTAAATGTTCAACTGTTAGGAACTGAGACATTATCTCAAGTAAAACAGAGTGCAAGATGGCTCGAATGTATAGGCCCAGAAGGACATAGAGGTATATTAAAGCCATATGTGACTAACATAGCTATGAACCTGTGGGGTTGAGACCTGTTGCAACAATGGAATACTCAGATTAACATCCATCCAATCTCAGAAACAAATCATAAACTAGCACATGTTTCTGAGAGAAACATTAGAAGGCGTTATTCTGAGTGGTCACCTGCCATCCACATTATACAAGAACAGGGCATAACAACTGATGATGTCCCAAAGACACAAACAGCTCTAACTTTAAAATGGTTAACAGACAAGCCTGTAGGCGTTCAGAAATGGCCTTTAACAACAGAGAAACTCCAGGCTTTAGAAGAGCTGGTAGAAGAGCAGTTAAATACTCAGCATATTGAAGAATCAACCAGCCCTTGGAATTCTCCTGTATTTGTTATTAAAATGAAATCTGGTAAATGGAGAATGGTAACAGATATTAGAGCAATTAACAAAGTAATTCAGCCAATGGGCTCTCTACAATATGGAATTCCTTTGCCTACTCTGTTACTAAAAGGATGGCCTCTCATAGTTATTGATTTAAAAGACTGTTTCTTTTCAATACCCTTACAAGAAAAAGACAGAGAAAGATTTGCTTTCACAGTGCCTACTTATAATACTTCTCAACCGGCTAAAAGATTTCAATGGAGGGACCTACCACAGGGAATGTTGAATAGCCCAACTCTGTGCCAATATTTTGTACAACAGCCATTATAAGTGATACTTAAAAAAATTCCTAAATCTATAATTTATCATTATATGGATGATATTTTACTAGCTGACACAAATGTAGATACTTTAGAAAGAATGTTTGAAGAAGTAAAGAAAATTTTGCCTTGCTGGGGATTACAAATTGCTC
>CABHPH010118321.1:3975-31633 GCA_902168325.1 Peromyscus nudipes
ACACACACACACACACACACACACACACACACACACACACACACACACGGTCATGCTGCAAATGTGTTTCTTCATTTACTCCAGGAGAAGCTGGAGTTGAATGAATCTGGGCTCCTGGTGCATGGCTGAGACGTAAAGCTTTGACATGAGCTTGTCTGTTGACCTACCGTTAGCCTTCCTTCTACAGGTGCCATTGCTCATATCAGTGACTTATTTCAGCCTCTCCCTTTCCACACAGCCGGGTCAAACCACGCCATGCGCTTGTTGGGACAACTAGGACCCACCCTGCCCATGGCCAGTGCTCTCATTTCCCAGTCTGCCAGTTGACTTCCACCTCTGGCTTCACAACACAGTATTGCTCTGGTCTTAGGTGCCTTGAGTTCGGAGATTTCCCTAGGCTGTGTTGGGAAGCCTTCTGTCCACACTTCCTATCTCCCCATGTGAATTGCAAGTCATTGTTTCTTGCTGACTGCTTTCCCTTCATCCCTTCAGGAGGAGTCTCTCTCCCACAAAGTGTCCTCCCACCTTCTGCAAGCTGCTGGCCTCCCACTGTTTGGGGGACCCTAATTTTCCCATTTTTGAGTCATTTCAGTGTAGTTTTGGAGAGATGAAGAATGATCCTTGGTGATAAGTATACAGACTTGAAAGCAGAAACTAGATATTTTGAAGTTGAGGTACAATTTGCATAAAATGAATCATTTTCAAGTGAATAGGTCAGTGGTATTTAGTGTACCCACAGTGTTCTGCAGCCACTGACTTACCTGATTTTGCATTTGCACAAAGCTCCTCCTACGTATTGGCTGCCCCAGAAGGAAACCCCAGGCATTAAGCAGAAACTGCCACTCTGCCCTCCCACTGTATTCTGTCTGGAATTTTTCTATAGGTAGAACCATGAAATGTCTGACCTTTTCAATCTAGCTTCTTTCATTAAGCACAATGTTTTTGAGGTTGCACCATCCACTTCTTGCTTATGGCTTAATTTTTATTCCTTTTTAATGGCTTAACAATATTCTATTCTGTTAACATACTACAACCCATTTCTCCACTTACTCATCGTTGGATGTTTTACTGTTTCTAACTTCTATTATGAATTAACTGTGCTTCTAAGGATATGTGTATACTTGTATTTGTTTTAGTGACAACTTTCAGTTCTTGAGGGTGTGGATGTACAAGTGGAACCACAGGATCACAGCAATTATAAGTGAACTTTTCCCCTTTTTGTACATGTGCATGCATGCATGTGTATCTGTGGTGCATGTGTGAGTGTGGGCTGTGTGTGCATATGCGGAGGTCTGAGGTTGGCATCAGATGTCTGTTGTTTATTTTTTTTGGCTCTTTCGGAGAGCCCACCACCCAGCTCCCAAATAAATCACACATGGAAGCTTAGTCTTAATTATGAATGCCCGGCCTTAGTCTGTCTTGTTTCTAGTCGGCTTTCCTTAACTTATCCTGTCTACCTTTTGCCTCTGGACTTTTCCAGCTCTCTTCCTTCTGTCAATCTTGTTCTTACTCTTACTCCGTGGATGACTGTGTAGCTGGGTGGCTGACCCCTGATGTCCTCCTCCTTCCTCTCTCATTCCTTGATCCTTTCTCCCAGATTTCTCCTTCTATTTATTCTCTCTGCCTGTCAGTCCCACCTATTTCTCTCTCCTCCCTCACTATTGGCCACTCAGATCTTTACTAGACCATCAGGTGTTTTAGACAGGCACAGTAACACAGCTTCGCAGAGTTAAACAAATGCAACATAAGCAAAAGTAACACATCTTAATATTCTACAACAGGTGTCTTCCTCTGTCAACCTCCACCTACATTTTAGACAGGGTTTCTCACTGAACCTGAACTCACTGATTGGCTGGACTGACCAGGGAGCTCCACAGCTTTTCCTGTCTCTGATGCTCAGCTCTGGGGTTCCCGGCACACACCACCATGTCTGGATTTTTAACACGGGTGCAGGGAATCCAAACTTAGGCCCTCATGCTTGCACAGCAAGTGCTGTACCCCCAGCATTGCCCCAGGCCTCCATCTTGAATTTTTTGAGGAGTCATCAGATGGGATCGGACCACTGCACATTCCCACATCGCTGTACACGGACACTCCTTTCTCACACCATTGTCACCTGTCAGTAGTCTTCTTTTCTGAACGTGCATTATAGATATCCTAGCTGGCATGGAGAAGTATCTCGCTGTGGTCTTTTTTCATTTCCTTAAAGATCAGTAATGTTGGACATCTTGTATGCATTTTTCATATCTTCTTTGGAGAAATGTCTATTTTTAAAAAATCCCTTCTTTTCCTCCTCCTCCTCCTCCCCCTCCTCCCCCCTCCCCCTCCTCCTCCTTCTCCTCCTCCTCCTTCTCCTCCTCCTTTTAACACTATTATCAGTGCTGAGAATTGAACTCAGTGTCCTGTGTATGCTAGTCAAGTATCCCACCACTGAGCCACAGCCCAATCCCTCTGGCCCATTTCCAAAAAGCAGTTATGTTTTTGTTTTTGTTGTTGTATATTTATTTTTATCTCGTGTATGTGTGCGTGCGTGTGTGCGTGCGTGTGTGCGTGTGTGTGTGTGTGTGTGTGTGTGTGTGTGTGTGTATGTATGTGCCACAGTGCACACATGAAGGTCAGAGGATGGCTTTGTGGAGTTGGGCATGATCCCAACCCAGTAGGAAATGTAGAGAGAGTAAGTCCACACTGAGGACCTTAGTGACCTTTGGGATCCCAATATCTATGGACTTCAAATACAGGCTGCTCCTGGTATCCTCCAGAGTGATATCTGCTCCAGAGAAGGAATACTTCCATTTCAGATGAGGGGACCAGAGGTGAAGAAGAGCTTAAGGCCACATTTATGGATAAGGCCAAGGGACAATTAATAGTACTGGGTAACATGCCACCAGGGAGGTCCAAACTCTGGGCTCCGTCTTTGTCTGATAGCGGTATCTTTATACCCATAGAGTCCCACATAGTCAGCAACCCTTTGAGTCTCTAATGTGGAGACCTTTCATTGTTAGGACACATATTCTGTCCCCTCAAGTATCTGGCACCCATTTAGGCTAAGAAGGATCCTGCTGACTCGCATCCATGCACTCTGTCCTTGGTGGGGTTCTGTGGGTTTCCAACCCCAGCATCATCCAGCAAACAACACTCAAGTCTCCCCATTTCTTTACCCTCCCTCCATTTCATCAGTTCTCAATTTCTTCTCTTTTTCTTCTCCTGTCCTGGGGCTGGGACAGGAAGGGATTTTGCCACCCACCCTCAGATTTCTGTCTTTCCTCATGACTCTCCCCTCTTGCACTGGTGTGGCATTCTTATCCAGTACTGGGCAAGAAGAGCCAGCACACCAGCTTTGCCAGGATCTATCCACCTTCATACCTTGCAGCTCAGTTTCCAGGTCAGAAGCTCGGAAATCCACGACTTTGTCCCCTGGAGTCAGCAATTCACAGTTAGAAGCAACCAGTGACCCCAGTTCTCAGGTGTATATGGGGGAGGGTAAGGGGAGTGTAGAAAGCTGATTGTCGCTTCTGAGATCCCCTGCTTCCCTCCACAGGAATCTCCCTGCCAGCCCTTGGTGGTGTGAAGCAGTAGATGGGAACAGATGGCAGTGGCCTCTCAGCATCCTGTGGTCCTGCAGTCCTGGGGCAAGTCCAGCTTCAGAGGGGGATCAGGTCAGAGTGGCCACAGAGCCTTTTAGAGAGAGCTGGGCCTCACCAGAGCTCACCCAGCCAGAGCCTAGTAGCCTCCTCCGCTTTGGAATGAGAACATGTTCTAAATCCACTTCTCCATTGCTGCCTACTCGGCTTGGGGCCCGCAGCAGATGGCGAGGTGGGCCCTCCAGTGGGTCTGGAGCGTGGGCTTCGAGAGTGCTAATGTTTCTCAGATCTCCTTTGCAGAGCGTCAACTGTGACAACAGTGTAGCTCGGGCCAGGAAACGGAAAGGCACTGCCAGGTGCCAGGAGGGGCTGCTTCTTAATTAAGGCACCTCCCCAGCTTGCTGATGACAGCTGTGGGTTGGAAATAGTCTATGCACCTGTCTGTGACCAGGATCTTGGGGACACTACAGAACCATGTCCAAGTGGGGTCCAGTCCCTTCATCAGAATAACAGGAGAAATGGTATCTTTTCATTATTGAACGTTGTTCTACCCAATATGGCACACTTTCATTTCTGTGTGTCCCAATGGTTATGTATCTCTGAAGAGCCCTTTCTACTATACTTACGAGCAGCAGACTGCTTTAACAATTTATCCACATGTAATAACAAACAATAGCTAGAAAAGAGAACTCAGATTCATCTTTGTCTCACTGAACCCTTATAGCAATCCTATAGTTGACGCTGATGTGAAGCCCATTTAACAGATGGGAAAGTTGGGGCAAGAGGCTGAAGCCCATAGAGCTGGTCACAGAGTGAGTCAGAATCCAGGTTTATCTAATGATAAACCTGGATCCCGAGCCTCAGTTCATCATGAATGACAGGGCAGTTCTGGGTACCTCATAAAATCACAATGAAGACAAAAGAAAACGGCATTTAAATGAGCAGACTCGGAAAAGAGTTGACTGATTCCCTCCACGAGTAACATGGGTGGGGTTCATCCTATCAGTTGATACCCTAAAAACAAAAAGACAGCTCTCCAGTGAAGACGATGGAATTCTGCTAACAGATCACATCTAGCCTCCACTACAGCCCACCCCGGGGTTTCAGTCTGCCAACTGGCCCTGTAGACTATGGGCTTATCAAGAATCCATCCACGGTCGTGTGAATTTTTTCCTTAGACTCTGTCTTTGCCCCCACTTCTCTCTTTTTCTCATTTCTTTCTTATTAATTACTGTCTCTGAAGAACCTTTGCAGATCTACTTACTAGTTAGGGAATGTTTTAATAACATGTGGCTCTTTTGATGTGGAATAATATACAATTAAAAAAGAGAACTTAGCTCTGCTTTTAAGAGAAGACATGTTGTTCGTCTGTTTACACCTTGTGTTTCTCTGTGAGTGGAGAGATTGGAGCACACCCAGAGAGGAGGGGGTGTTCTGAGGACCAGGGAGGGTGTTTGGCTCCTTTGTTTCTTTACTGTGTGATTTTAGCATATGTTACTGTTGACAAATCTGATAAGAACTTATTGTTTTCGGATCTTCCTTCTCCGCTTGGTGTTTAGAGGTAGAAGGGACAGAAGGGCAGGAACTTGCTCGAGTCTCTGCTTCACTGTGATTTTTATGGGCTGATGATGCAGTGCCTGGTGGTGTTCTGAGCCTGCTCAGATTCCCATGGCCTTGCCTGCTAAGAGTGGGTCAAGGGCATTAGTTCCCATTCTCCAGAGGTCTGGCATCTGGATAAGCTCAGTGGTCCATTGGGTTAGTTAGGGAAGGGAAAGCGTGGGCCGCACTGCTGGAGGGCACCAACAGGTAAGTCCTGTGTTCCAAAGCTCAGAAATAGCTCTCAGAGTCCAGGGGGCCAGTCGCTGTCCCAGGTGCTGAAAAGCCTATCGTGACTGAGTTTTCACTCACCATCAACTGCATCTAAAAGTTGTCGAGGCAGGAGCCACTTGTTTAGGAAGTTTAAGAGAACAAGACTCAGGTCAGAATGCCCTGAATTTGGCAATAGGGCCATTTTGATGTCATCAGGAAAATGTCAAGCAGCTTGAACCCCTGGGTTTCCGTCCTTTCCTAGGGTCAGCTGCTGACAATCGGAATTGACTGTTGGTTTGACTGACTTAGTGGAATGAATGCACCATTTGATGCTGCTGCCAGAAGCAATCTCCACCTCCATTTCTACACATGGACAGGGTTCATTCCCCCTGGGACCAAGCAGGATGCTAAAAGCAAGCGAGAGCCTCTAGCTCCTCCCCAGCCAGCTTCCTTAGAATCCTTCTGTTCATCACACTCACCTGAAAGACATTCTCTGTTGCCATTCCCAGAGGAGGCCCTGCTCAGCACTTAGAAATGGATGGAAAGCCCACATGTTAGGCAAGCGGAGGATATTACACACAGCACAATAAAGGGGTTTTCCATAGAGTGCACCTCGGAATGGCCCACGGGTTATAACGCTGGTGCCTGAATTCAGACACATGCATTGTTTTTAAAGCCACATTTAGGAAATTCTCTGATAGTACTATGGGATGGACGCTTGCTCTCTGAGACAGCCCTTATGTCTGAAATGTTGAGTCCCCAGAATGGAGATAGATGAGGCTGAGGACCATAGCCATGTCCCAAGGACTCAGCCTTCCACAGAGTGTCATCCATCAATACCCACATGGTGTCTGTGTCTGGGGAAAGACCAGCCAGAGGGTGACAATAAGTAGCTCTCTGTAACCATCACCCCTGTCGTGGATGAGTGTGAAACTTCCCCTGTGGACTCGTGTGTTTGAACACTTCCTAGCTGGTGATGCTGTTCATGAAGACTGTGGAACTTTTAGGAAGTAGAGTTGGCAGGGGGAAATGGGTAACAGGGGTCGGGCCTTTAACTTTATGAACAGGCCTAATTCTTGTCTGTTTTCTGTTTCTTGACTGTAGGTGTACTGTGACCATTTACCTCAGTCCTGTATCCATGCTTTTGCCCAGTCTTTTTTTTTTTTTGTCAACTTATTATAAGTTAGAGTCCTCTGGAAAAAGGACCCTCTATTGAGAAGATGCCCTCATAAGATTGGCCTGTAGGCATGTCTGCAGGACATTTTCTTGATTAATGATTGATGTGAGAGGGCCCGGCCCATTGGAGGGCAGTATCACCCCCTGGGCTGGTGGTCCTGGGTGGTATAAGAAAGCAGGCTGAGCAAGCTATGGGAAGCAAGCCAGGAGGCCACCCTCCTCCATGGTCTTTGCTTCAGTCCCTGCCTCCAGATTCCTGTTTTGAGTTCCTGCCCTGACTTCCCTTCATGATGGAGGGTGAGCTGTAAGTGGAAATAAACCCCTTCCTCCACAACTTGCTTTTGGTCATGGTGTTTTATTGCAGCAATAGAGAACAAGTTAGAATGCCCGTCCTGCTGGACTATGTTCCCCTAGACTTCAGCCCTTCCCCCATAAGATTCTTGTTAAGCATTTGGTCACAGCAGTGAGAAAAATGACAGCACCAATCTCGGGGGAGATGAGGTGTGCCTGAGGGATGTGAGTGGGAGCCCCTGGGGGATGATCAATGTTCAGATCTGAGTTGGGGCCTATAGCTCTGGTAGGGAAAGAGTGACATCCGGGTGTCAGAAAGATGAGATCTCTGGCCCTCATAGTGTCTGAGTTAATTTTTGTGCCACTCTGATAGACTGGCTTAGCAATTTCTAAAGAAATGAATTTATTTCTCATAGCTCCCAAGGCTGGGAAGTCTGAGGTCAAGGTGCCAGCATGCTTAGTGCCTGCTGAGATCTGGTTTGGGCACTTCCAAGATGGTGCCTTAAACATGGGGTTCCCCAGAGAGGAGGAAGTCTGTTCTTCACATAGCACAGTTTCCCAGGAGAGAGTGACCAGCGCCTGTAGACCTTTTTGCAGTCATCTTCATGAGAGAAGAGTCCTCGGGACTCTGAGGATTATGGTTTAATGTGAGCTGGGGCAGGCCACACATTCAAACCCAGCAGGCAGTGACTTGCTCTGAGGCTACCTGGGTGCCTGCTCCATCTCCATCTCCATCTCACTGCCCACCTCTATCCCCAGGATCTTCCTGAATGATGAGGGGCTGAGCACTGAGGAGGTTTGACACTATCCTCCAGTTTAGACTGTTTAACCTGCTCCAACTTGCACACATCAAGATACAAGACAACAAGGACAAGCCAGATCCTCGCACACACTGGTCTTTCGAATCCTCAGATCACAAAGCTAATGCCAGATCATAGTGGTTAACAGACTTAGAACTATGCAGAATACCAAGTGAGGTCCCTACTCCTGGACCCTATTCTGCCGTCATCTGTTCACAGTGTGGGAATGTCCTGTCCTCAGTGCTGACTGCGCTAGCTCTGTTAGGTCTTTAATCGCAAGCTTTACCAATGAATTACAAAATTTAAATTCTAGAAAATGAGATGGACTCTGAATTCACATTCAGAAGGCCTCTAGTTGTTTGCAGATGGAGGTCTCAAGGTAGAGCAAGGCACGAGCAGGGTTTGGAGGAGCAGCTGGGTCTGGAAATCCATTCCCTGAGTAGAGACAGAGGCCCCAATGGTGGGAGAATCTCCACTTTTTTTTGCTGAGGCTTTGGTTGCTGCCCTCTACCAGGCTGGAAACCTTGTGCATCTGGATTCCTCCCTCTTCACCTCTTCATTCTGCCCCAGGCTCTGCACAGTACCTTGATCATCAATGGCTAATTGGTGTTGGTTGCATAGTATTTACAGTGTTAATATTGTGTGTGTATGTGTGTATGTGTGTGTGTGTGTGTGTGTGTGTGTGTGTGTGTGTGTGTGTGTTCAAGGCAGTCTATGGGGAAGGACTGATTCTTTCTGACTGCAGTGTGATTTTATCCAAGAAACCCAAAGATTATGTCTGGAATCAGAAAGAATGTTTTTTTTTTTTCCTCTATGGAAGGCAGATGCCTTAACCTGGAGAACAAGGGGAGGGTCTGCCCCTCGAGGAGACCTCTGTACTTGTTTGGAAGGTACCATTGTGAGGAGGTGTGCTGTGAACTCTATTCCCTGGGAGTGGCGGTTCCCCCACATCTTTCATGGTACCTACCTCACTGGAATCTAGAGGTGTGAAACTGCTTTGAGGAGTTTGGGGCTGAACGTAGTGTGGGGCCCGCTCCCCACAGCAGCAAGGCAGCAGGTGGTGTTGACGTGCTAGGAGTGATGGCCATGTAACTGGGTTTGGAATCACCTATGAGAGCAGCAAGGTACACCTCAGGGTGTGTCTGTGACGGTGTCTCCAAAGAGGAGTACTTGATGGGGAAAGAGCCTCCCTGAATGTGGGTGGCAGCATGACTGGGCCAAGGGGGGAAAGGGAGCCAGGTGCCAGGGCCTGCTGTCTGTTTGTCTGCAGCGTGTGAGCGAGCTGCTGCCTCCCGCACCTGCTAAGAACATGATCCAGAATCTTCTGTTCCTCCCTTAAATGGTTTCTGTCAGGTATTTTTAGTCATACTTCTGAAAAAGCGTGATAAGTCCTGAGGCCTCAGTTGCATCTTGATCGTCTTGCTGTGCCTCCAGGTGTGGCCGGACCTGTGTCGTACTCACTAGTTTGCACAAACAGGAGCACGCTATGTATGTTCCCTAGATTTTTACTTTCCCCCATTTCTTTGCAAGATTCACTTCATTCTTTATAATAGCAGTGTAGTATTCCACCCAAGTGTGAAGTCTGGGGTTCACTTTTGTATTTTTTAGCAATTCTCCTAGAAACAATCTTACCCGTACATCTTTTGGATTGGGACTTTTATTTCGGTTGGATCGGTTCCCAGAAGCAGCATTGTGTTTGGGTCAAAGG
Organism: Peromyscus nudipes; assembly: GCA_902168325.1. Classification (NCBI taxonomy): domain Eukaryota; kingdom Metazoa; phylum Chordata; class Mammalia; order Rodentia; family Cricetidae; genus Peromyscus; species Peromyscus nudipes. The sequence goes on from CABHPH010118321.1 coordinate 13,341, forward strand.
GACTCCACATCTCTAACTTTAATAAATCCTGTTAGATTACCTTCTGAAATGGTCGAAATAAGTCACAGTTCGCCCGCCATCAGGGTTGTGAGTGCCCTTTGCTCAAAAGCTTGCCAGGGCCAGGCACATCAATCTCTCTCAAATTGGCAGCGCTCACACTTTCGTTTTCATTGGCTTTCCCCTGGATGCTCAGGAGGTCTCGCCTTTGTGCTAACCTCTGCCCCATGTGCTGTCTCTGCAGGTGCACTGGGTGGGTTGCCTGTGAGAGTAGAAGGTGAAGACCTTCTAGAAGGTTCAGGAGTGTGGAGAAGGTGAGTGAGCTCTCCAGGTTGCGGGTGTTCTTGGTGGGCCCAGTGCATGGAAACAGGGGATCTTATAGCATGCCCCAAGGCAACCTAAGAACTGGGGTCTCCTTCCCCACAGTCAGAGTTGAATATAAATTGGCTTTTTCAGAAGTGAGGGAGCCGTTTGTTCTTGGGAGGATTTAAGCAGACATCAGAATGAGTTCTGTTCTTTATTCATAGAGGACAGAGTGAGGGCAGAGAACAGAGAGGGTGTCCTACTTTAATCTCTATGATATAGCACTCTGACCAAAAGCAACGTAGGGGAGGAAAGTGTTTGTTTCAGCTTACCCTTCAGGTCACAGTCCACCACTGAAGGAAGTCAGGGCAGGAACTCAAGCAGGGGCCCAAAGGCAAGGACATAGAGGAACAGTGCTTGCTGGGTTACTCACAGGCTCACTCTTAACTAGCTTCCTTCCTTCCTCCCTCCCTCCCTCCCTCCCTCCCTCCCTCCCTTCCTTCCTTCCTTCCTTCCTTCATTTCCTTTCTTCCTTAAAATAGATTTTTTTTATTTATGTGTGTATATGTATGTGTGTGTATGTGTGTATATGTGTGTGTGCGCAGATGCCCTTGGAGTTAGAAGAGGGCACTGGATCTCTTGGAGCTGAAGTTATAGGTGGTTGTGAGCTGCCAGCATGGGTACTGAGAACCAAACTCAGGTCTTCTGGAAGAGCAGCAAGTTCTCTTAACCACTGAGCTATCACTCCAGTCCCCTTAGTGAGCTTTCTTATACAGTTCAGGATCACCTGCCTAGGGAATGATGCCACACACAGTGGGATGGGCCCTCCTACATCAGTCAGCGGTCAAGACAATCCCCATAGACAATGCCTGCAGGCCAGTCTGATCTGGGCAGTCCCTCAGTTGAGACTCTTTCCTAGGTGGACAGGGGGTTTGACAGAGAGGAGGTCTTGAGGTGATTGAGGACAGCACATCTGCTCAGCGTGGGGTCTGCCAGCTGCTGCCTGTGAGCCTTCACTGCTGGAAGACCACCAGTGGAACAGATATGAATAACAAAGAAAGCTTTGAAAATCTGCCCTGTCAATTATAGTTACCACCTAAGCTAACCTGGGCTTGTAGTGACTGGCTGTCCCTACTTGCCTAGGACTGAGGGGTATCCTTGACTAGGAAATTTCAGTGCTAAAACCAGCCAAGTCCAGAAAAATTGTTAGGACTTGATCACTTGACCTGGAGGTAACCCTGAAGACAACAGTTTCTTTGAAGTAATGTAAAATCTCTGGAGTGGTTCCCAGGCTAGACTACAAAAGGGGGTGTTAGAGGCACGGTCTAGTCAGTCATGCTGAGGTGCTGATGGACATGGCCAGGCACAGTGAGGGTGTGGCAGCAACTTCTGTGAAGCCTAAACTTTTACAAATGTCAGAACAAGGGTCACACTAAGGTCGGCCCCCATGGAGCATCTGAGTCAATTTTCCCTTCTTACAGAATTGGTACTAAGCTGTGGGTGCCACCCTCAAAACGTATGTTCTTGTCATTATTTCTAGAATCTGTGCCTTAGACGGCAAAGGATGTTGACTTTATTAGGATTTCTGTTGCTGTGATTGAACACCATGACCAAAAGCAACTTGAGGAAGAAAGGGTATACATTCTGAGATCACAGTTCATTGAAGGAAGTCAGGGCAGGAACTCAAGGCAGGAATGTGGAGGCAGGATCTGAAGCAGAAGACATAGAAGGACACTGCTTCCTGGCTTGATCCTCATGACTTGCTCAGCCTGCTTTCTTATACAACCCAGGATCATCTGCCTGGGCTGGCACTGCCCTCAGTGAGCTGGGCCCTCCTACATCAATCTGATGACCAAGGAAATACCCCATAGACTTGCCTACAGGCCAATGTGATGCAGACTTATTATCATTTGAGATTCTCTATTCCCAAAAGCCAGCTTTGTGTCAAGGTGACAACATCCAGCACAGATGCACTAGAGTTGAGAATCAAGAGAGGAAGGATTTAGTCTCAATTACTCCGAGAACCCCAAAGGCCTTATAGAACACAAGACCTTATAGCAAAGGATGTAGGGGTTGTTTATAGACTCAGAGAAGGGATGTGATGACCAAGGCTAATATTGAGGTGATGTAGCCACATACCAAGGGTTACTATGGCAGCCCCTAGAAGCCAGAAGCAGCACCTTGTCCTCCAGGAGCCTCAGAGAAAATATGGCCCTGCTAACCCCTTGGCCTTTGGCTTCTGGCCCCAGGACCTGTGAGGAGACACATTCCTGTGCTTTGAAGTCACACCATACCACATTGTTCTGTGGTCACAGCAGCTAGAGGACACTAACATAGTGTTCAAGACCTGGGCTTCATGGGCCCCAGAGACGAGAGTGTGGCTTTGGGTCCATCTGACAATCTGCTGTTTAGGATCTCAGGAATAATGGAGGCTTTGTGGGGAGGAGTCACGAGTGGCCCGAGCCTTCTGAGTCCCAGCATTAACTCTCAGGAGACATGGGACCAGCCTTCTGCTGCGCTCATGAGTAGTGGCTGTGTCTCCTGCAGTCAGTCACTGCACTCTGCCAGGCAGCTTGTGTTCAGGGCTCCAGGGAAGACATGCATGACTCTAGCTAGCAGTGTGGTGAGATAGAAACTGGTAGTAGGCAAGGAAGGCAGGGCGGGCTTGGCAGCAGAGCTGGTGTTAATTCATTCAAACAGCATCTCCCATTGGCTCAGCCTTTTCCAGCTTGCAAGGTGTTTTCGCATCCTGTTCCTCCACTGATCCTGGCGAGGGTCCTGGGAGGGAGGCAGGGAGGGCTGTTAATGTGTTGGGAAGCCACAGCTACGGTGGCTGGAGGAGGCCCTGGTGAACAGAGGAGACAGGGCCACTGCTTCTCATCCAAAGTCTCCTCAACTTTCAGGGGGCTCCAAGGGGGCTCAGGCAGGTTCTAGGGGTGCTGCGCCCCAGCAGTAGTTACTGCAATGCCACTTGAGCTAGAATGTCTCCGGTTGGGCTTTCCAGTCGCAGATGCTGGGTGTGCAGATAGGTATCATGAGACATTCTGGGGACCTGAGACTGGAGAAGGGAAGGTGGGATGTGGGTGAGGCTGAGCTGCCACCCCACAAGTCCTCAAGGGCTCTGCCACCTGCTTGCTGTGAACTTGGGAAGTTACTTAATCTACATGAACTTTAGTTTCTCCTCTGAGGATCAGCCTGCCCATCCGGCTGCTGAGGTTAAGCTGGAGGGTGCTGGAGGGTGTACACACCCTGTGTTGCTTCAGGGTGGTGCCCAGGGCAGACTGGCTTTCCTTCTGTTAGCCCATCCCATACACAGTGTTAACTCTCTCTCTCTCTCTCTCTCTCTCTCTCTCTCTCTCTCTCTCTCTCTGTGTGTGTGTGTGTGTGTGTGTTTTACTGAGTTGCTGGGCACCTGCAGTATTCCCAGCCCTAAACCAGAAGCTCCTAGGGAGTGAAAGTGGGAGACACCTTGGGTCTGCTCTCCAACAGTTTTTAGTCCAGTGAAGACCACCAAGTATCCTTGTGGGCTGAAGATATGGCTCAGTGGTAGGGGCTTGTCTAGAACATGTGAGGTGTGAGACTGTGGGCTCTATCCTAAGTAATGCAAACAGACAACACCCCAAACACCACCAAACAAGCCCGAAGTCGTCCCCTTATGAATTAATAATGAGCTCCCACGTATGATTTAATTTACCCTCAAAGCATAAAGTATTTTTAAACTCCATTTACAGATAGGAAAACCGAGGCTCAGAGAATGGAGGGACCTTGGCAGAGATCTCTGGGCAGGTTTGTAGTGATGGGACAGGATGTGGAATTCAGATCCCTAGGGCCTCAAACTCCATCAACTCCTCAGGGCAGTGGAGATGCCGTTGCTGTAGGGTTTGTCAATGTCCCTCAACAAAGTGGGGCTACCTTTGTCAGAGAGAAAGAGGGTTGGGGAGATAGCTGGGAATGCAATATGTGGGTTCATTAGGGGCAGCTGCCTGGGTGGAGAAGAGATCTGCAGGAGGCTGTGGGGTGTGGGGACCCTAGACCCACAGGAGATGAGCATTGTTAAGCGCTCGCTCTCTCTCTCTCTCTGTCTCTCTCTGTCTCTCTCTCTCTGTCTCTCTGTCTCTGTCTCTCTGTCTCTCTGTCTCTGTCTCTCTGTCTCTCTGTCTCTCTGTCTCTCTCTCTCTCTCTCTCTGTGTGTGTGTGTGTGTGTGTGTGTGTATGTATGTATGTATGGGTGTGCTTGCATATCTCCCAGCTTGAGTCTTCTCATCCAGTGGGAAGAAGGCACGAGAAAAGAGCTTCCAGGTTTGGAAGTGACCTTGCTATGAAAAGGGGCTGATGTCCTGGGATACGACAAGCTTGAATGATTCTTGGCAACAAAGAAGCTGGAGCCAGTGTTGGAGGGCTGTGTGGGAAAGTTTAAATTATTTTTAAAGCCTGGTTTAAAGTGTACAATTCAGAGATCAATTATTTTTATGATGCTGTGTAACTAGCACTGTTGTTGATGAGCGAAAGTTTGGCATCATCCCAAGGAGAAACACTGTCCCTGCTCTTCTCAGACCCTGTGGACTTAAATCTATCTGCTTCTATATATTAACTCATGTGTGGAAACATATACTAATATGGACTGTTTAGTATTGATGAACAGTTTTGAGCTTTATAGAGCTGTGTATCAGAACTGGTTTATGGTTGGATACTCCGTTGGATGTGCATAGCACATTTTGTTTGCCCAACTATGGTCAGTGCTACCTTCTGGATACTCTGAACAACACTTCTACCTTCTGGATACTCTGAACAACACTTCTAGGAACTGATGTGTCAGAGTGTATTTGAGTGCCTGTTTCGTTGTTTTGAGTGGAGTTGATGATCTGCTAATTTTATATTTAGTTGTGTCTGTGTGTGGTGCATGGATATATGTGCATTTGTGTATAGACACATGTGCATGCAAGAACATGTGTGTGTATGTGTATGTGGCAGACAGAAGTTGGTGCTGTCAATCTCCACCTTACATATTGAGGTAGAGGTCTCTTTCTTGAACCCGGTTTGGCTAGTCTAGCTCTCCAGCTTGCCTTGGAGATCTCTTGTCTCTGCCTCTTGTATGCTGGGATTACAGGTGGGCCATGATGCGTGCCTAGCACTTACATGGGTGCCTGGGAATCTGAATTCTTTTCTTCTTGCTTGTATGGTAAGTGCTTTATCACAGAGCCACCTTCCCAGTTCCATGTTTGGCTCTTTAAAGAAGAGTAAACTTTTTTCCACAGTGAGTGTGCTTGCTCTTCTGTGTTCCCAGCAACAGCACACACACGGACACACCAGCCTCTCAAAGCCAACACTCCCTCTCTCCTCTTTCTTCTTCAAATCAGTTCTCCCACTGGTGGGAGGGCAGCTCTCTGTGGCTCTGGACTGGCAGCGGATGGTGCCAACCATCTTGAGTCTGTTGGCCCCGAGCCTACCTTTTTTGGACTAATGTCTATTCAAGTCCTTTGCCCATTTTAAAACTGGGCTGTTTATTTTATTGTTATTGAGATGTGGGAGTTTTCCATATAATTTTATGAGTGACATCCTTTAGCTAACCTTACAGCCTGATCAGATGTATAATTAACAAGTATTTTCTCCCATTCTATGGGTTGCCTTTTTGTTTTCTTGACAGTGATTATTTAAAGCATAAAATTTAAATTCTGATGTGGCCCAATTTATCTAATTTTTTTTTCTAGCAGAGTTGGAGTTCATCAAAAGATGTTTTTTAGTGTGAAGGCTAAGAAAGGGCTCCAGGGGAGAAAGTGAAGCACTCTGGAGAGCGCCGATGCGGGCTTCTCCAGGGAGAGATGCTTCTCTTGCATTTCCCCCTTCTTGCTCTCCCTCTGGGGTCATACTTATGCATCCTCCACCAAACCCAGGGGTCATGAAGATTTCTTCTACATTTCCGCCAAGAATTTTATAGTTTTAGCTCTTAAATTTGGGTGGTTGATCCATTATCATATATGCTGAGAGATACGAGAAATCACTTTAATATTTCATGTTTAATGCTGCTATCCTATTTTTTCAATAAAAAGAAAAAAACCAGTACTTTGAAGTAAAAATCTGAGATGAAGCAAATAAAGTTAGATGTTTATGTAGTTATTAAGAGTTGGATATTTAGTACTTTATAGAAATAAAGTACTCAGGCAGTCCCAGATGATGTGGAATTCAGCTTCCAGTGCCTGGGCCAAGAGATTTTGTAAGCCTTTCTGCTGTCTTAACTGGGGTGCAGGGTGGGCTGCAGAGGCTCTGGGATCTCACTGAGTAGACTCTATTCAGCAAGTTAGGGGAAGGGCCTGACAATCTGTTCATTTTCTGTTTTATTACTGGAAGGACATCTAATATGTGATTGACCTTCTGTGATATTTCTGTGATATGAAAACTTGACATAACCTAGAATCGATTCTGAGGAGTCTCGAAGAGGGATTATCTACATTGGGTTACCATGTGGGCATGTCTGTAAGGAATTGTCTTAATTAAGTTAATTGATGCGGCAAGTCCCCATCCAGTGTGGGTGGCACCATTCCCTAGGCAGTCCTGTGCTGTGGAAGAGAGGAGAAATGGAGATGAGCTCTAGGTACGCAACAGTTAAATTTTTCTCTTCTCTAGACTGGGGATGCGACTAGCTCCCTCAGATTCCTGCCTCTTCGACTTCTGCACCTGATGGACTGTAACCTGGACCTGTGAGCTAAGATAAACTCTTCCTCCTCTAAATTGCTTTTTGTCAGGGTGTTTTATCACAGCAACAGAATGAGATAGGACACCTGCATACAAAGTTTGTATGTATGCAATATGGTATCACAATTGTGTGTGTTGCATTCTGCAGCGCACCTCTGAGATAAATTCCCCTCCCCCTCCCTGGCCACCACCACCCCACTCTTCAATTCTACAAACTTGACTAACCCAGTGTCCTCTTTAAGTGGAATCATGAAGTGATTGTCATCATGTGACTCACTTCACTCAGCCTAGTGACCTCCTGCTTACCTGCATTATTACACATCTGTCAGGATGCTGGGATAAAAAAGACAAGAGGTGAGTGCTGGTGAGGACATGGAGAAACTTTAGCTCTTACCCACTACTGGCAGGAGGGCAAGATGGTGTGTATATGATGAAAAAACTGTACGGAGGTTCCTCAAACATTGAAAATAGGACCCAACAATGCCTGGGTTGGGTATTTGCTCCAAGGAGTTGAAATTGACATTATGTGACACAATGCACAAAGAGACATTAACCACCTCCATGTGCATTGTGGCCCTATTTATACTTGTGGACTTATGGAAACAGCCTCGATGTCTATACACAGATAAGCAATGGCTTATACACTTACTAGAATATTATCCAGTCTCGAAGAGGGGTGGGCTCTGCAATATGCAAGAGTCTGAACCTCTAGCCTACTTTCATGAGACACAGTTGGTCAAGACAGCCTTAGATGCTGCAGGGGCTGATGGCCAGGTGCCCATGGCCTGTGTGCCCACCCCTCTGCCTCCCGTGTCCTCTTTGCCCAGGAGAACAATGGTCAGGGCTGGGCCGTAGGTATACAGGTATATGGGAAGGAGTGAGCATCATGGGATTTCCTCCTTGGAGGCTGTGTTTGGTAGATCCATCAGCACTGTGACTAGGTCAGGTGATAGGCACCCAGGGTACACTGGGTGTAAAGGGGCTCACTTGTAAGGCCATGAACCTGCAGACTTGGCATGTGTATGGTGCAGACAGTGAGGTCCTCTTGATATTTCACACCCTGACTGTCTCACTGACCTCATGCTGGTTCCAGCCCCTGGTTTAGAGCCCCTGTGGAGTCTCTGGTGGCCTGTTAGGGACAGACCCAGCTTGGGGTTCCGTGGAGGAAAGTGTGGAAATGCGAGAAGATCACAAACAGACTCCCCAGTAGTCAGACAGCACAGCCACCTCATTTGGCAGGCTGAATGCAGAATGAAAACTCATTGATCAGAATTTCAAGCTGGAAACAGCATCGCATTTCACTCACTGAAGCCTCTTCTGGCTTCAGGGACCCCAGGCTGTGGCCTGGGTCACGGGACCCTCAAGTCCAGCCTTGTCAGACCTGGAGTGATAGGATGGCTGGTTTGAGAAAGAAAAGTCCTTGGCTGATACAAGGAGTCGGTGGCATTAGAATTGTGCCTGCCCACATATGGTGGGCTGATTCTCTGAACTGCTGCGCTGGCCTTCCGAACTGAGGCCCTCAGGCTGCCTGGGCCAGCCCTGGGAGGAGCCTTTGTTGGCTCTGTTTTACAAAGCTGCAGCAGACAGCAGGAGACAGCTTCATCTTTCCCCACCACAGGTGTGGGACTCTGCCTGGGGGTGAGCCATCTTCACTCAGCCTCTCTCCTTTTAAAGCTGAGCAGGCAGGAAGAAAGCCTGTCAGCCCTCCCCACAGGGGGAGCAGAGGTTTGACTGGAAGCCTGGAAGCTTGTTCCTGATGGGAATGAACCTTGCCGAAATAGTGGGTAGGGCTGAGTTGTAGAAACTGCAAGCCCTGGCCTGTGGACCTCGGACAGCAGCCTTCTGGGACTCGCTCAGGCAGCTAGGTCTAGGCTTTCACTCTTCCTGCTGTGCCCTTCAGAGAGCCTCAGGACTCAGGAATAACATGGTCGGGTTTGGAGAACGGCTGGAAACCTGGTCCTATGGGTGAATCCAGGGCCCGTGTGGCTAAGATTCAGTCCCCACCTTCAGTTCTCAGGCCTTGAACTTAAGACTCAGCTTTCTGTTGGTGAGAGTTCTTAGGTAGCCTTCACCCACCAGGCCCTACTCACACCAGGGTCCTGGGCTGATTGGGGTCTTTCTGCTCTGGTCTGGCTCCAATATGCTGTGGCTGCAGCCACCAGAGGGGTGGGACAGAGTGCATGTGTGTGCCTGTCACTTTGCCTCTCTTGTTACTGTGAGTCTCTGGGTGTCTTCAAGCAGCAATGTGTCAAGGAGGTGGCCTCCATAGGGTAGCAGAATGAGGGCTTCCACTGCTGGTGACTGAGGTGCAACAGCAGGTGCTGAGAACTGTCACTGCCCTGTCCCATGTGTTCCCCATCACATCTTCAGAGTGAGAGGATGCTAAATAAGGAACACAGATGTGTAAGTGTCACCCAGGTCAGCCTCCAAAACAGCTGGGCTAGGGTAGAGTGCAACCCACCCACTCAGAACTGCAACTCATCCTGTATCCTGTGGTCCAGACAGGCTTTTCAAATACACCAAGTAGCAATGGTGTCTGGGGAAATAACAACACAGCCAGCAACAGAGGAGACCTTCTCATTAGGGGAAGGGGTCTGGTCATGTTCTTGCTTGATTTCTTTCTTTCTTTTTTTCTTTTTTAAAGATTTATTTATTTATTATGTATACAGCATGTATGACTGCAGGCCAGAAGAGGGCACCAGATCTCACTACAGATGGTTGTGAGCCACCATGTGGTTGCTGGGAATTGAACTCAGGACCTCTGGAAGAGCAGTCGGTGCTCTTAACCGCTGAGCCATCTCTCCAGCCCCTCTTGCTTGATTTCTTGTTGCTGTGATAATCACCATGACTAAAACCAACTTGGGGAGGGAAGGGTTTATTTGGCTTACAGGTTGGAGTCCCTCATTGAGGGAAGCCACGACAGGAACTCAAGATAGAAAACTGGAGGCAGGAATTGAGGCGGAGAGCACAGAGGAATACTACTTGCTTCCTCTGGCTTATTCAGCTAGCTTGCTTATATACCTCAGGTCTACCTGTCTGAGGATGATACTGCCCACAGCAGGCTGGGCCCCATGCATAAATAAGCTTAAGAAAATGCCTCACATACATTTTATCCTCAGGCCAACAAGATGGAGGCAATGTCTCAGCTGAGGTTCCCTCTACCCAGGTGTATCAAGTTGACAATCAAGATTAACCATCACAAGTCACAAAGCCTGGCTTTCTTGCTGTGATTTTAAAAACTGACTGTGGTGTTCCAGAAGTATAGGGTAGGTAGGAGAAATCAGTCCCAGCCAACTACAGAGCCCTCATCAAGGGGGTGACTCTGCCCTGGGCATTTAGGGTGAAGGAGGATGATCCCAAATCCCTTACCCGTGTGTCTGCAAAACATTACACTTGACTGTGTATTTCTGGGCTACCGTGATAGCCTAGTGTGGCGTCTCTTGGTCACTGCATGTGGCTTTTACAATTTTATTTCTTAGAGGACAAGGAAAATGTGTAGATCCTGGGATCTACAGACCTGGCATTAAACCTCGGCTAGGGCACTTCTCACCTCTTTCCTGCTGTTGGCCAGTAACAGTCTCATCACTTTATATAAACACACAGCTCATCTTCATATCATCTAGACATAAGGTAACTCTACTGTTAGTACAGCTATAGAAACGGGGCAGGAGCACAGAGAGGTTAAATCACTTGCCAACATCCGGGGAGCTGAGGCATGAAGAGGTTACGTCACTTGACAGAGTCACACATCTAGCAAGTGGCAGTAGATCTGAGATTTGAGCTTGAGATGTGGGCTGTAGGTGCCATCCCTGTCTTCGGGGTGAGTCTAAGACTGTTTTTTTTAAACATTAGCCCACAAATCCTGAGAAGTAGTGTAATGCCCACATCTCGAGACCCCCAAACAAGACCACCACAGAGCCGATATCCAATGCAAGCACAAAGGGGTTTATTAATAGCAAAGCAAGCCCGGGCTTGGTCCATGTCCAACACTTGACACAGCAGGTGGAGGAGGACGCTCCTGGGCTCTCAGGGTGAGGGGTTTTTAAAGAGAAAAACAGCAAGCAGGGTGGTACAAGCCTTTGCATCATATGATTGGGTGAAGGTATGTAACCTTTGAATGTATGGGGGTTACAGTTATCACTTTTGGGCAGGCCTGGACAAGTCCCAGGCTTTGTCCTTGAGCTGCCATGGAGGCTGGCTGGCCTAGCATGTCCACATTGACCCAGGCATGTAGCTCTAAGTAGGTGAGGGATTCTAGACAGTAAACAACTGGCTGAACCTTGAGCGGTCAGAGTACGTGCAGAAAGGGAGCTACTGCAAGGACTGTCTTTTGTTCATGGCCCTTCCAGAAACTGCTTGCTCAAGTCTCAGGAAACTGAAATTGAGGCCTGATCTCTGAGAGAAGACTGACAGCCTGTTATGGGGTCTGATTGGTCCTTTCAGTAGCATTTATTCCTGTTCACTTTTATAGGTTTTTTTTTTTTTTTTTTTTTTTTTTTGCTATTTATTTATTTTAGGACAGGTCTCATGTAGCCCAAACTGGCCTTGAACTTGCCATGTAGCCCAAGAACAACCTTGAACTTCTGATCTTTCTGCTTCCTTACAGGTGTGTGCCACAACACCTGATCAGTATGGTGGTGGGGATCAAACCCAGGGTGTCACATATGCTAGGCAAGCACTCTACCAACTGAGCCACACCTCAGCCCCAACCACTTACCATTTTGACTTGTAACGGTAGCCTCATGATTCAGTTACTAGATCTCCTTTTGTGGATGAGGTGCAGAGGCCACACAACTTACCTCAACTCCTCACCCAGCTAGAAAGTAGCAGAGCTGGGATTCAGTCCTAGATGGTTGGTCATCAACTGGATTCCAGAATCTGCACTTAGCTGTTGCACATTTTTATTATTTATGTAACTGGGCTTTAGAATGAACTGGAGTTGTTAGGCTTTGTGCAGAAAGCAATTTAAAGTTTAGCTCTGCCCCATTAATTTATTCCCTTGACTAATTCTTTCCCCTTCCTTGATGGAACCTCAACAGATTCTCAGCTTTCCTGTGAACTCCTAGGGATTAATAAATAGCTCATTTTTCTCTAGTTGTTAAAACACCTATCTTTTGTATAATTGAACCTCTAATCTCACTTCTAATCCTAAGCAACTTCTTCTTCCCAGACACCCTCCCCCTAGACTTCCCTCAGTCAGGGGGCCATCACTGTAGGGCTTCTCTGTGCTGAAGGGGGAGGAGAGGTGAGAGCCTAAAGCTCACATATCTGGTCTTGGATGAGGGGCCCATTTCAAATAATGTTCTCTCATGGATCACTTTGGAAGGTTTCTGGGCACCTCTCATGACCTTGTCCTGTCATGGGCTGCCTCTGGTTATGACATTCCTTTTGCTCATGGCTTCCTGTTGCTAGTCCCCAAATGGACCGGCGTGGGTCTTTGGAAGGGGGTCCTTGGATTCAGGATGACTCTCTCCTGAGAGAGGCTGTTGTGTATCCTTCCAGTTGGACATGAGTAGCACCATCTTGGATGAGGGCATCTGGTTACTCTCATGTGATCCTTATGAGACAGAGCTACACAGATTCATGGATCTTTAGGAGATCCTAGCAAGGCTCCTCCCTAGGTTAGATGAGAGATAAGCGATCAGCTGGGCCCACTCTTTCACAGTGCAGTGACCCTTAAGTTATCCCCAGAACCCTTCAGTGGCAGCTTCTCACAGGTCCTCATGCTGTGAGTGGAACAGTTCAGTGCTGTTATTGCCCCGGGGACTTCCTCTTGGTGTGGCTGCCCTTGAGTCCACCAAGCCCCTGTTAAGCAGTCCCAGGGAGATCATTGGTCACCAACCTGCATTTGGATGGAGCCCTTCTTCGGTCTGTTAGGGCTCTCTCTGTGAGGGTGAATAGATGTGACAACCAAGGGCCATGCATCATACCATGAAGGAATTGAGATCCCCACAGCACCTCTCTTTGGATATCATCTTCAACCCCTACTCCCTGTGAGGATGTGCTGTTCCTCTCACTGGCTGGTCCATGTCTTCTGCCCTGACTTTGGCCTGACTTATTACTCGCTCTAGATAGAATGCGGAGGAAGTGACCCCATGTCAATGCCAGCCTTACTTCTGAGATTCTGCTTTAGGGCCATGAGATGACTCTGAGGATGAAGGTGCTTGCTGCCAAGCCTGATGGACCAAATTTGATGCTCAGACCAGAATTCACAGGACAAAAGGAAAGAACCGGTTCTGGCAAGTTTTCCTCTGACCTCCACATTTGTGCTGTGTCGTGTGGGTCACTTCCCCCCAAATAAGTAAGTAAATAAATGTCACAGCCAGGCATGGTGGCACAGGCCTCTAATCCTAGCACTTGGGAGGCAGAGGTGGGTGGATCTCTGAGGTCGAGGCCAGCCTGGTCTACAGAGCGAGATCCAGGACAGGCAGGGATATACAGAGAAACCCTGTCTGGAAAAGCAAATATGAATAAAGAAAGAAATCAATCAATAAATAGTCATAAGATCCTATTTTTCTCTATGGATATCCTGTTATCATGCTCCAAGGAAGTTCAGGGTTGAGAGAGAAAGGCTCCGGGGGGATGAGACGCCATTGGGAAAGAGGGCACTGAGGAGGAGATCCAGATTGTGCCAACTGCTGGCCACCAACCCCACTGAGTGAGAGGCCTTCTGACATCCATGGGCTTCCATATGCAGCTGCCTGGTGGTCTCAGCTAGGCATGACTGAGCAGATGATCCACTCCATTCTCCCTGAGAGTCAGAGTACATGGGGAGTCAGGAGGCTCCAGGTCACAGAGTTCTGGCTGGTGTATGGTGTGTGTGTGTACCCAGAGGTGAACGTTGGATCTTCTTCAATCAATTTTCACCTTATTTCTGAGTGTGTGGGTGCTGGGGAGCTGAACAATGGTCTTCATATTTGCAGGGCAAGCATTTAATTGACTGAACCATCTCTCCAGCATTTCAGTTCTTTGTTTGTTTTTCTTTTTGAGACTTAGCCCCTGATTTGATATGCAGCTGCTGATGATCTTAAACTTCTGATTTTCCTGCCTCTAACTCCTGAGTCATGATAAAGGAATATACGACTACTGCACTTGGCCTATTCAGTGCTGAGGATCCAAACCAGGGCTTCTGGACCGCTAGGCAAACAGATATAGACCCCACTCCAGCAGGTGCTAGAAGAGAAGGGTTTGCCATCCAAACCACTTACAGCTGTGCTGTTCAAAGCTCCCTTTGTGACATGGCAGACTCATAAATGTGTCCTGAGGTAATGATCAGGACAGAGACAGGTGTTGTGAGAGGAGAATGGGTTATGCCTCTGGAATGTTCCTCCCTGCTGGGGACATCAGCAATCATTTCACTAAGTCTGGATCAAGCTTTCATTACTGAATGGGTTTGGAGTCTTGGGGTGGACAGCCATAGTATTCCACTATGTGCAGGTTTTCGATGCAGAATTAAGGTTCACTCAAGGGTCCTCCTACACCTGGGTGTCTAGGAGATGGGCTCTCAAGTCATTCTGCATGCCCTGCTTCCCAGCCCCATCTCCAGTGGCTGCAACAGAGGCCCTCTAGCATGACTACTGGCCCAGAAGAGGCCCAGTTGCCCTATCACAAGAATACCATGGACTAAGTGAGACTGGACATTTCACTGGAACTTGCATGACAAGATGCTCTCTTCCTGGCCTGGGCCCTGTAATGGTCTCTGTGCTCACTAAAGAAGCCACTCTGAGGCTAAATAACTTCCCCCGCATCACCAGGTAGGTTCAGGGTCAACTCTGAGGAGCTGTTGACAGGACCCTGGAAGTAGATGCAGAGATGGGGGCAGTGCAGAGAGCACTTGGTTGAGAGTCTAAAATCTTGGTTTGCAGTCCATCTGGGAGGCCATGGGGTTGGAATGGTAACTGTGGAGCAGGAAGACAGAAAACATGGGAAGTAAAGCAAATACCATACTGTCAAGGGGAGGCTTCCTGGAGAGGGCATCTAGCAGGATGGGCTGGGCTGCCAACGTGGGCTGGGCTGGGTGTTAGTGCCAGAAAGCCTGCTCCAGCCCCGTGGGTTCGTCTCTGGTATGGCTCAGGATGTAGTGCACAGAAGTCATTCATTCATTCAGTCAACAGCTAGCACTTGCTGAGTGTCTCCTGCATTTGGGGCCCTTCCTAGTTGGTAGAAATTGCAGTAGAAATGCAACAAAGTTGTCGCTCTCAAGGTATTTAAAGTGTAAGGATAGAGAAAGGCAAGACAAGTGCTGGGCTCACTGATCACCTGTGAACTCTCTGTGGTACCAGCTTAGGGTCTATAGCTCCTTTCCTCAGACTGGATGTCTGCTGGACCCTTCCAGCTCCACCTGTAGCCTGCCTGTGCTCTGAGCAAGGCTGGTGAATCGAACCTGTCTCTCCACACCCCAGGTGGTCAATCCAATCGTGTGAGTCAGCCTTGCTAGTCCCTTTCATTGTTGCTGTGCTGACCCAGCCACCTGTGGACAGAGGTGCCCCTGGATAAAGAAGCCTTGGGAGCTGTCCAGGCAGCAGCAGGCCTTGGAAAGTTAGCTTCCCCAGCACAGGGCCTGAGGGTTTTCAATATTGGAACGTGTGACCTTCACAGTCTCGGAGATGCCTGTTGTAGCGATTACCACAAAATCCAATTTTAAACAACACAATTTATTTGACTATCACCGTCTTCATCTCTGGCTAATTTTTATCCCTGTAGTCTTTTCATGCTTCTGCTGACAGTGTCTCATTTCTCCAGGACATTTTGTTATAAAACAGTCAAGGTACATCAGATTTCCTTCCCAGGGGTGACAGAACCAGAAGAATGGAGATGTCCTCAGTGTGGGAAGACAGGCTTCCTTTGTTAATGTTGAAAATGATGCAAGCCACTTGTTACCAGTCAGCAACTTTTAAGTTGTATTCCTTTCCCAGAAAAGCAGAAACCAGTAAGAATGTGCCCCAAAGTTGGACAAAGACTGCTCAGGCTGAGGTCAAGGGAGAGACTGGACTCCAGAGTCTGACCTTGGTCGAACAAAAGAAAAAATATTTCTAGGCATTTATTCCTTAAACGCTGACCAGAGAATGAAGCATGTGAGCATAAACCAAAGCCTAGCTGGCTTCTCCACCGACTGGTTAGAGTGTTTTGGGCAAGTCTGTTCACTGGTCTGGGTCTCACTTTCTCCACCTCTGGGCACACTCAGTATGCCTCTGAGCAATGGGCACACTTGAATCTTGCTGGTGGTGCAAGCATGGGCAAAAACAGCAACTTGGCTGTATCCAGTAGCATCGAGGATGCAGCGAGACCCAACGCTTAATGATTCTACTGGCTTCCCATTTTTGAGAAGCCTGCCAGGTGGGCGAGGTTTTCACATTAATCGTAAAGCAAACGCATAGAGAACAGCTTAAATTGCAGGCTTTGTGAATGGCGGGGGGGGGGGGGGGGGGGGGGGGGGGGGAAGCAGGGTGAGTGAGTCAGTCTATTCACAGAGTGCAATTAAGTGTTTAAACAAAGAAGTGTTACACTTTGGGTTGATGCAATCATAGGCACAAATCTCATGTCTGGTCCCATGATCATTGGGAGTGTGAGCTACCCTAAGCAGTTTCCTGGGGGGAATATTTTACCTCTTCTGCAATCAACACACATGCAGTGCTACATAGTATTCCGGGGGGTCTCTTAAAGCTCAGGCAGAGAAAGTGTGTAACCAATTTCTGATGGTGGTTACTCTGAGGAAGAAAGGTGCCTCCCTTAGGAGTCAAGAGGGGAGGGACTTCGAACCTGGCTGTAATGTCCTGTGTGTGTGTATGACATTTACAAATATGTAAATTTGCCAAACAGTAAAAGACTTAATTATAAATGCAAAATATATTAATATCTTATAAGTATGGAAAAACCAAACATGTTATAACTGATCTATCACATATATACATATATATCTATATCTATCAGGTGACATTAAGAAAGTGTCAGTTCTGATGGATAAATAAGAATACTGTCACTTGTTTTTCCTGCATCTTTACAATTTCTCAACAAAATTAAAAATGGCAGAGTACAAGAGTACACATAAGTATCAGCTAGAAAAGGCAGCTCAATAGGAAGCAGGGAGCCTGTGTTTGACTCCAGGGCTTCGGGTGCGGGCTGGGGGTCCATCTCAGATTTCAGCTTAGGAGGGATCCAGCTCATTGGTCTTGCTTTGTACCTCTGACCATGCTGTCCTGTGAGAAGCTGATGCAGCTGGAATGGGCTACAGTCAGGAGAGCAGGGCTCTAACAGGACCACTGGCAAGAGGCTGAAGATGGAGAAACTAATTTAAAAATTCCCTTGGAGTTTCCTGAAGTGTGGAGGCAACAGGAGAATCATAAACTGGGCACAGCGCAGTTAAAGGCAGGGAAAGATGGAGGAGAACACAGAGCCAATAGCTTCATAATGAAGATGATTACTCAGATCAAGTTCTGCAGAAGTTGGGGGTATGTGGTCTCCACACTGCAGAAGCCAGAGGAGCCCCAGCTTGGAAGTCTCTCTCTGCAATCAGTGTGGGATTTCAGATGGCAGGGAGAACCAGTGGAAGGGGAAATGCACAGGCCACACTTGTCCCAGTGACTGCTGAGCCACTGCATCTTATAACTGCTCGGACAAATGCTCAGTAGAAAGCAAGAAAACATCTCTGAAAAGCAAAACAAAAACAAAAACAGCAACAACAAAAACCTCCTAATAACGCACCAGTGGTGACCTGAGCCATTCCAGCCCTGGCTATTCCCAAGGAGCATCTGCTCTCCACATTCTCTGTAAGACCACTTGGAAGTGCACAAGGCAGAGTCCAGTGTTCCCAGTCTAAGGCTCAGGTGGATGAAGAGCCTTGCAGAACCCAGCGAGCATGGCTGAAGGTGCTTGGGGCTCAAGGTTCCGGTTCTTTGGACTCTGCCCTGCAGCCTGCAGACCTTAGGTCTCTGTGAACCAGTCTTTGCTCACTTCAGACCAACCCTCAGTTCCCCAATTTGTGGGAAATGTCAAAGAGAGAATCTTGGTATTTCTTAGCTTTGCCCTTTCCTGGTGACCTTTCCCACCCATGATTCACAATTTTATGTCTGTACTGAGCCTGTACAGACCCAGGACCTTACATTGTCTGTGGCATCTGCTGCTGATTAGCACACAGAATAGACCTTCCAGGGGTGTCCCAGGCTGTCTTCCCTCCAGGAGGCCCAGTAGAGCAGTACTTGTGGATATTTTTATGGGTCGTGTTTAAAAAATTACATCCAAATTAAATTTGTGCTGATTTAATTAGAAAATGTAAGCCTAGGGATTCCTTTAGTGCTGCTGCTGCT
>CABHPH010118325.1:0-13305 GCA_902168325.1 Peromyscus nudipes
GGGGCTTTCTCAGGGCCTCTCGGGAACTGAAAGAGCACGTGGGCCTCACCTGAGCCATCAAAACTAGCTGGGGGCAACAGAGCTATGGTGACTGAACTTGACAGTTGGTTAAAGCCTCGGGGGATGATGGTTTATGATACTAATGAGCAGTTATTGTTTGTTAGGTCCCTCCAGATGCCCATGCTTCTTTTGGATTATCTTTCTTAATCTCCACGGCAGTCCCAGTCAGATCCCAGGAGCTAACATATCCCCGAGGCCTCAACAGCTTGGGTAACTTGCCTGAGTTTATCCTGTACGGCAGTGGAGCCGGAATGAGGTGCAGGTGCCGCGACATTGGACTGCGGCCGTCAGTCATGGCAGCTGCCCATCAACATGCAGTATTCTTTGTACCGGTTTCTTTTTAGCTCAGAAGCAGTTGCAGGGTATGTCATTTTAGGTTATCAATCAAGTCAAAAAGCTGTCATTCAGCATGCCACATGCCAAA
Source organism: Peromyscus nudipes (assembly GCA_902168325.1). Taxonomy (NCBI): domain Eukaryota; kingdom Metazoa; phylum Chordata; class Mammalia; order Rodentia; family Cricetidae; genus Peromyscus; species Peromyscus nudipes. The sequence goes on from CABHPH010118325.1 coordinate 485, forward strand.
AAGAATGCTGTGGGTTTTCAGATCACCTAGTAGTCACGGGACGGGACATTTGTGCCCCAACTTTTGTCAGGGTCCAAAGACTGTCAGCAAATAGGAATCACAGTGAAGTGTGAGTCCAGGCAAGCTGGGATGCTTGGCAGGGGTGGCCTCCTGCTCGATCTTTATCTCCACTCGGGCGGACGAAACACCTAATTTAGAAAATTAAAAGATTCTGAAAATCCTCTGTAAAACTAGCTTACTAAAAGCCACTTAAACTGGGTAAGGAAAGAGAGCGAGCATCAGGTTCAATTCATGAAATCCTTGGCTGCCCCTCCCCTTGATGTAGGAGCAGTCCGAGTGGGACCTGTGTCCCGAGGCTCCAGCTTTCAGTTGTGACCTCATGTGACTCTGTACAAACCTGTGGCGGAATAGTGAATGAGCTAAGGGTTGAAATGGAGCATTCAGGTTTGCCTGTAGGCAAAACGCTTTGTTGGTTGTTTTCCCATGGTGGCCAAAGAACTGTCACTATGACATGCCTTCTAAGAACCAAAAACAGATCAAAAATGTAATCTCTGCAGTTTGAGTATTAGGGCCCATCACATGTTCATACCACAACTTCAATACACTTCTTACCATGTAATATATGAGCCATATGGATATTTTTTCAAATTGACCTGTGATTTCTCAGTGAATCTGTCTAATGAGAGAAGAATGGTTGCAGTTCATTGCCTGGAGAGGAAAATGGATACGAGTTGCAATCAACCCTGGCTGGATTTGGTTTGTGTTTTCACCGACTGTAGTTTTAGAAATGGAAGGTTATATATATAAACGGATCAACAAACGCATGTGACAGGAAGTGACCCCCCACCCCCGTTCAAAACCATCAACAAGGGGGTGCTGTCTTTTCATGTCCGTGGGTTTGGGTCACTCTCTCATGGTATTTGAGAGGGAGCAGTGCTGGGAAGCTGGGCCTGCAGGACAGACTCAGGAAGGTTCTCTTCCCAGCTGGTATGTGTTTCCGTCACAGCTTTCGGCTTACTTAACTGTTAATCTGTTTTCTACAAGGGCTCAAAATCACAGTGGGCTCCCTGGCCGGAATTTGAGATGAGGCCTTGGATTTAATTACAAGTGAAACAGACTGTGTTACCCTGACTGAAAGGACCAAGCTTCAGTGGGATCAGTCTCACTGGCGGGAGAGTTAGGACAGTCTTATCAAGCGTCACACACACAGGCAGCCCAGGTCATCCCACCACTAAGTATGCTGAGCTCTGCGACCTCCTTGCCACCCTATGACCCTCAGGATGACTCCAAGTGGCTCATTCTTTTTTGTCATGGAAGTTTACTATAAGGTTTTCCACAGTGACTTTTTCTCTTCAGTCTTCCATTTGAAAAGTTAAAACAAACTTGTTTGTGAATTGGCATAATACTTTTGTCAGAAATATTAAGGATTAAACTTGCATTTTATGATGAAGCCATAATTCTCGAAGACTGCTTTTGTGCCTTTTCTCGGAACTGCACCGTGACTTCGCTGGACCTTCATGCTTTGTCCCACGGTCCCAGGGAAAGAGAGAAGCTGCACTGTAATTTTTACATGCAGGGGGACTGTTCATACAGGCAGGGAAGGGAAGTGTGGTTCAAATGCAGACCCACCTCCAGGCTTCCCCTTGAGCTGGGCAACTCAGTTGTCCTCCCTAAGGAGTGGAATAAGATGTCCACTTCCTCTGACTTTCCCTGGAAGCACAGGGCAGGTTTTGCTTAGGTCTGTTCATGAACTGAGCTCTGGGGGCCCACACTCAAGGTCTCACTGCCACCATGTAATGTGCGGTGCAGGCTTGTCTCAGCAGCTGACCAGGAAGTCCTTTCAGGACACAGACGTGTTGTCTGTAGCCCTCCAGGCTTCTTTGCATGCTTCCCCCCCCCCCCAGCCCCCCCTCCCCAGGCCCTTTCATCTCTCATTACGTGGCTCATGGCTTGTGTGCAAGCGCTTCAGAAACCCAAGGAAGAGAACTTCCAGTTCTCAGAGCATAAATTTAGACGTTAACACTGTGACAGCCCTGAAGGAGGAAACGTTCGTGCTGAGCCATTCTGCCAGTTTCAGTTCGTGTAAAGAACAGCTTCTCTCACTGGGTGCAGTGTCCTGAGTGGCCTAGACATGAGGGAAAGAACTTCCTGTAAAATTATAAAGTCTAAAAGAAACTCGGAATTTTTCTGGACTGAAGTATCGCATGCTTGCTAGATTATAAAGCTTATTCGTATGGGATTCCTGTGTGTACAACCGTGTATGTCTGTGTCTGTATGTGTTCCTTGTGCGTTTTCTTTGGCTCTTTCTCTTCTGTTTGTACTGTTCTAGTTTGTTTTTGTTTTATCTTATTTTATGTTACAGTTATTCTTTAGATGCCTCTTTGTTTTCTAAGGAGAGACGGGGTTTGGATTTGGATGGGTAGGAGGAATCTCAGAGTGGTTAGGGGAAGGGAAACCATAATCAGAGAATATTGTATGAAGAAAATGTCTTTTTGTTTTGTTTTGTGAGACAGGGTTTCCCTGTGTTGCCCTGGCTGTCCTGGATCTCTCTCTGTAGACCAGGCTGGCCTTGAACTCACAGAGATCCACCTGACTCTGCCTCCCGAGTGCTGGGATTAAAGGTGTGCACCACCACTGCCCAGCTTGAGAAATGTCTATTTTCAATAAAAGAAAAATAGAGGAAAAAAATTACTTGTGCTTGTTAAATAGAGGAAACAGCCAGCGTCGCCCAGCAGCAATCCATGTGCTTGCTCTAAGGTAGAGATGTAGGCACAAGCAGGCCCAGGGATTCTCAGGATGAAGCACATTGTGGAACCCTGGCATCTTAGAACCACTGCCCCTACAGCCAAAGAAATTGCCAGGTTAATCAGCGTCGCTGAGCCACTCCATGGGCAAGAATGCCAGCCAGGTAGCTCGCTCTGTGTATTACACAACGTGTGTGCCATTTTCCGTCCACCCATCCGATCCACAACTGATCGGTACCCATTTCGGGGGGCTGGTTGTGGAGGTGAGAAACCATGTGACGGTGCCTTGTGAGCGGTAAAGCTTCATAAACTACAAGCAGGTACTAAATGGCTAGCCCACAATGCCAGCCCCCAACTTGTGCTACGTAGTTGCTGGTCACTCTTCAATGCTTTGTTGAAATGTTCAGAGTTTGTTTTCCCTAACTAGAAACCGCCTGCTGATTTTGAAGGGTAAAGAGTCCCGCTTCTCTGGTTGGTTCCTGGCCAATCTCAAAGCCCACGCCTTAGCGTTTCATCTGGTTAGCGCTCCAATGGACCCACCGAGTGAGTGTCCACAGGTCCACCGGTAGTGGAGACTCACTGAGTTCTCTCTCTGCAGGTGCGAAATTGAGGCCACCCTTGAGAGGCTGAAGAAACTAGAGCGAGATCTCAGCTTTAAGGAGCAGGAGCTCAAAGAACGAGAGAGACGCTTGAAGATGTGGGAGCAGAAGCTGACCGAGCAGTCCAACACCCCGGTGAGTACGCCACCTAGTGGCTCCCTGCAGCACTCAGAAGCCTGACTGAGCATGGCAGCATGGCTTGTCTCCTTCCCACCCTCCAGCTTTCCCCTGCTCTGCTCCTTAGAATTGAAGGCCTGCCCTGGTAGTAAGGAGTATAAAACACCAAAATGCCACACGTTTAAAAGAAAAACAAACAAACAAACAAAAAACCTATTTAAAAGAAAAATCCCTCCTTCTGGATCTTTCCTTAAGGACTGCTATTCTCTGGGCACATCTGTATGTTAAAGTTACTAGAGTAAACTCTAATGTATTTTTGGACCGTCTGTTAGGGCCTCAGAACACTGTTGGAATGCTGCTGTTCAGCATTGCACTTAGAGGCCATCAGTAATTAATAACTGTAATTGCCAGGCAGCCAGGAATGTCTTGGGTGTGTCAGAACTTAACCACATTTTCTTTCTAAGATTGAGCTGGGCTGCTGACAGTGATGACAGGCATTAATATTCCTTATTAATTTAGTGCGATGGTTATGAGCAGCATAAGATGGGGAAAAGGCTCCTCCTGGGACAGAAAGCCTGCTTGCTGTACCTCTAGGAAGACCCTTGTTTCCAAGTCCAGAGGAGCCCTGGCTCTTTATCTTCTAACCTTGAGCTTAAGCTGTATGTTAAATTTTAGGTCGTGTTTCAGCATTCTTCTAGATTTTAAATAGCAGTTACTTTCAGGAAGCAAGAAAATCTTAGGGTTGGTTTTTCTAGGATTTTTCAGTAGGCAATATTTATCCACTTAAAAGCTCAAGGAATGAGAGATTAAAAATAAAGTTACTGACAAAGATAAGAAGAAAAAAGTTAAATGCCCTTCACTTTGTGTTCCTCACAGAACTTTCTTATCTAGACAAGTCTTAAGCTCCATTGAGCAACCTGTGACCACTTGCAAAATGTTTCCCTGTGTCTAAAGAATGAGAGACTCTATTTCCAATTCTTATGGAGAAGCAATCTGATACCCCCTCACCCCCCAAAAGGAGAATGCATCTAAATGTTACAGATTTACCCTTTTCAAAAACGCCTTGGGTAATCCCAGGAATGCCAAGGTAAGAACTGAATTGCTGTACAAAAGACCGCCAGGTGCTATTAAAAGGGTCCCTCACTTTTGTTAGTGAATCCTGTGAGTTTAACCAGACTCTCAAAGAAGGAGGAAAGGGGTGAGTTTCCTGTTCAGACTGAGTGGGTACCAGCGGGATGCAGCACCCTGGGCCCGGGCAAGAGCCCGGCTTCTTGCAAGCAGGTGGGAGCAAGAGCCAGAATGCATCCTTGTCTCTACAGCCCATCCGCTGAAGGCTGTTTTGTCTTGCTTTTTAAGTGCGTTGAAACCTTAACTGTAAAGCACTGCATGGCTTGACTCCCTCTAAATGCAGTATTGTCAGGAAAACTTTCAACCGCCTATTAGAGCGTGCTTTAGAACCTTGCCTTGGCTTATTGGCATGAGTTTTGCTAAGAAATTATGGGCTGCCTTGCACGTCTTATTGCTGCTGGTAACACAGTTGTGGATTAAAGAATAAAACGCGCCGGGTGCTTAGTAGGTTGTATCTTGCGTTTTAACTCCAGAAAACTTAGTTTAAAGACCGTGCCTTGCGGGCCGCCGGCTAACAATGGACAGCGTGGCGCACGCTCTCCGCAAGGCTCCCTCCCTTTTTACTTATGAGGCCCAAGTTTTCTTTGTTTATAATACTTGCTTTCAACATCTCCTCTGCCTAGAGCTGGCATTTCTAAGGGAAAGGAGTTTATGCTCAGGTGTTTGATGAGCAGCTGTTTTCTTTTATCCTCGCTTCAGTTTCTAGTTGACTTTAAACTTGACTGCTGAGAACAAGAGGGATCTTTTTAGAAGTGGCAAAACTGGGCCTTTTTTTTTTTATAGGTAGCTCCTTCTTAAATATAACAGTCTCACATTTGCACAACTGCATAAAAACACCATCAAATTGATTTCAGGGATACTATTTTCCTTCCTAGAACTGAAACATTAAAGATGCTTGGAAAGATGAATTCTCCATGTATAAATAGGAATGGTGCTTATTTTTAATTATTGTTGCAGCTTGCTGTAAAAATTTTAGAGATCAGGTCTTTTTTGAGAAATATTTGTGGAGCTCTTTAGGGGCTAACATAATGTGAGAAGAGACCTCAGCAATTATCAAATCAGTGAGCAGCAAAGAGTTCCTTAGAGTTGCTATCAGTTGACAACCAATTTGAGAATTCAAGAAGGGTGGCCATAGGGAGTGAGGCCCTGCCCATGAGTAAGGACCCGAGGCTGCCTGGACCACATGACTTGATCCAGAGCCCACAGTACCAAAATTCTCTCCTAATAGAACAAGCTGGTTTTTGAAAACTGAGCTCCAACAGTAACTGAAATTAGAAAACTGAGCTGTCGAGATGGCTCTGTGGCTAAACGTACTTGCAAGCCTGATAACCCGAGTTGAGTCTCTGGAACCCACAGGGTAGGAGAGAACTGACTCCCAAAAGTTGTCCTCTGACCTGATACATCTGTGGCCTTCCTGTGCCTGCAACAATTGTAGATAAGTTTTTTAAGTTCTTAAAATTAAAAAAAAAAAAGGTACTAAATATTTGGTACCTTCACACTAAGAATGTAAAGTTCATCTAAGAGTTTCATTATTTGTACATTATCTTAAGTTCACGCCTCTCAAGCCATGTGCAAAGTATGAACCTTTATTTGCTTAGTTCTCTAAAGAAGATATAAAAACGATGTTTTTACCATAAAAGAAATAGAAGCAGACATTATGGATTAGGTTGGCTGTTAAAGGTAATTACGTAAGGAAGAAAATAAACATTGTCACCACTGGGACAATGTGAGAAAGAACTCATGGACACGCATCCCACTGAAAGGAGACTCGGGGATTAGCGGCTACCCCAAGGAGACAATCTAAGTGAGTCCCAAGCAGCATTCCCCCAGTTTCCCGTGTTCACTGTGATTGACTTGAAGGTTAGAGATAGGACCTGGAGTTTATTCCCAGGTGAGTTGTATAAGAACTTGAATGAATTAAACAGTGCCGGACCTAGCTGGAGTCGAGGAATAAATGGAAGCCAGTAAAGCGGCCTTCAGCATGTGCTCAGGGCACTAGAGGGGGGGAGTCCCCCAGGTCCCCCAGCCGGACATACAGCCTAACTTCTGCCCTTCCTCTGAGCTCTTCCTTGGGATGGGGTTTCTGAATTGTTTTGACTTGAGATTTAATCTCTGCTTCATCTCTTCTTTTTTTAATTAATATAGTGGTTAATCAAATGTTTCTGTATGGAAGTGAAATTGGGGAAAAAAATTAAGAGACATCCTAAGAACTATTTTGTTTTAAGCAAAGCGAGGACTTAAAACTGGTCCCTACCTGTCCATTTGAAATTTGGCTCACTGTGGTGATTTGCAAGCTTTCAGTTACGATTTACCCTGTCATTTATAAATTATGGCCGTACACCGGCACCAAATCTGCCATTAAGTAAGTTCTCATCGTTCACCTCCTGCGTAGTACCAACTAATGTTGTGGTGTCTGTCCCCTGATTTAAATTGGCACTAATTTCTCTTTTCACTTCTGTCCTTTCTTTCCCTTCGATAGCTTCTCTTGCCTCTTGCTGCAAGAATGTCTGAGGAGTCTTACTTTGAATCTAAAACAGAGGAGTCAAACAGTGCAGAGATGTCATGTCAGATCACAGCAACAAGTAACGGGGAGGGCCATGGCATGAACCCAAGTCTGCAGGCCATGATGCTCATGGGCTTTGGGGATGTCTTCTCAATGAACAAAGCAGGAGCTGTGCTGCATTCTGGGATGCAGATAAACATGCAAGCCAAGCAGAATTCCTCCAAAACCACATCTAAGAGGAGGGGGAAGAAAGTCAACATGGCCCTGGGGTTCAGTGAGTTTGACTTGTCAGAAGGTGATGATGATGATGGTGAGGAGGAAGAGAATGACGTGGAGAATAACAGTGAATGATGGCAGAAAGTAATAAAATTGAATTTTTTAAAAAAAAAAACCGAAGAAATGTACTATTTCAGTCTGTGCAAAAACAGCGTAGGAGGCGAGCACCGAGCGCTGCACCTGAGGCCAAGCTCATGGGGCAGTCCCCTCATCAGCGTGACTTTACTTTTGCATTCAGAAAAGCGAGGCAGGGGGATTAAGCTAAAGGCATATTTACCAGCGAGTGCGGTGCCTGATTATAGAAACATGTGCATAGTCTGTAGTTTGTATTTGACTGTATTTTATCCCCTTCATTAGTTGGTTGGGAAATGTCCATTGTGAGCAAGCACTCCACCCCTGACTCTGCCCCTGATGTCGATTCTTCCCCAGCACACCAAGGTCTCTTCCTGTACAATACATTGTAATGGTGGAGGTGACTGATGACTGTAAAATCCAGTAACAAAAAAAAAAAAAAAAAAACGCTTCCTCAGACATACCTAAACACCAAGAATTTTCAAACCAAATAGCTCACAGCTCCTCAAAGTAAAACCTGGCTGGTGTTCTCTAGTGACATTTGAAGGAAAAATACTCTGGTTTGAAGCGAGCAGCAGACATAGCAAACTTGCATACCCCCGTGCTGGCTGGAAGCACACTAACATGAACACACTGTCACCCTAGGCTTAGCTTGTCCTTTACACAGAAACACATGGTCCCAAAGGGATGTGTCTAGGCATGAGCAGGCTAAGCACACACCTGCCCTGAACATCCAACAAAGGCACTCTGTTTCTTTGTTTTTCCAGAGGTGCATAATAATAATACTAGATTTTAATCTATGTTTAGGAAAAATAAACACTATAAATAGGAAAGACAAATTATCCTTCATAGACACAAGTGCATTCTGAAGGGGTCTTTCTGTTAAATGTAGCTGTACAGCGTTGCCCCCCACCTCCACCTTTCCTTTTCACTTCTCTGTGATGCTGGTTTGAGAATTAGATTCAGGTGCTACTTGGGGCCAGGCTACCCAGAGACACTCTCAGAAGACTGGCTTATCTATCAAAACCTATTTAAGCTATAAACTCCTATAAAAATTACAACTAGATAAAGGCAAAACAAAACAAAGCTCTTTATCAATCTAACTCAAAAAGAGCATCATTCATTTGACAATGAAAATGAAATAGCTTTGGTGGGCCTTTTGTTTAGAGGCTCTAACATCAGGTGGGTGTGGTGGCTCATGTCATAATTCTAACATAATTCTAATACAGGCTGAGGCAGAGGGACAGTGCTTTTAGTAGCAGCCTGCTTGAGCTACGTAGCAGGACTCTGTCCCAAGAAAGGATTAGAAATCATCTACTAATTATGTTTGGTTATGAAGTCCTTGGGAATCTGAGATGCAATGTGCTTCTAGTCCTCAGTGAGAACTGAAAAGTACCACCCAAAAATGAAAAGCAGACACTACAACTTCATTTGGAGAGAAATAGCTAGTACAATGTTCTGGGTGTCTGTTTGCTGTGCAGTCTTGGGTAGACTAATCTCTGAGCCCATTTACCCTCCATTATCATGACAGGAATGCAATCCTACTTCAAAGGAAAAGGATCAGAAGAAAGTGTGTAACCATGTAGCATAGCACCAGGCCATGGCAGGTGCCGCTTAATACCAACTACAGTTAGTTGCCAGGTAAAAGAGACACTGAGAAATAGATGTGTTCAGTAGCCTTCTGGGACACTAAAGTATCTATTGCAAGTGATACTTGCTCCGAAGTATAAAGTTAAAAGTAGATAGGCTTCAGGAAAAGTAAAGAGAGCAATTCTTAGGATGTAAAACGTGCAAACAGATTTAATTCGGTTGCTCTTGGAAGCTATGTGCCGCGGCCAGGTCCACCTGTGCTGGGTGTTTACAGACAGGTACAGCGTGCCTGAGAAGATGGCTTCCTTCATACCTGTGCTGCTGTAATCCTCTGCACATATGTATTCTAGATCTGTAGCCAGGCCACTCAAACAGGACATCTTGGAGGGGAGCAGAAAGGATGCCCAGCAACTCCTGATTTCCCAGCATGCCATGAGTACCTGAAGGAGACAGTGGCAGCTACAGGGTCTTAAAGCCTCTTGCTCATCTGCTCAGGAAAAAAATAAAGTCTTTTGTTCAACTAGTATTCACTGGGACCCTGATGTCTACTGAGTTCTAGAAAATAGCTAGATGACAGCATGTGTACTTGTGGAACGTGCGTGCTAGTGAGCAAGAGCGAGCAGTTAGTAAAGCGTACATCACAGAATGTTATGATTTTAAGTGCAGGCTGGAGATTGACGCAAGGAAGGAAGGGGAGGCTGGCGGGAGAGGTCTTCAAAGTGTGGTCAGAAAAGGCCTGGCTGATGGGTACCATTTGCACAAAGCCAAGGCAGGTGAAGGGATCTCTGTGAGTATCGAGTTCTGCCTTAGACGAAGAACACTCACCTCACCACCCACTAATCAGGAGTAGGTTTAGAACATAGGAACGGCATGGAAATAATGTTTTTTCCCAAATCAATACCTAATCCATATTCTATATAAAAATCTTAGTGCATTAAAGATCAGCCTGATAGTGATACTAGGGAAAAGTTACTGGATTCTATATCAGATCTAGGTTTACCATTACCAGGCATATTTCTTCCAGCTCTTAACTTCTGTCTTTTCCCTGGGAGTTCAAGGCCAGCCTGATCTACAGAGTGAGTTCCAGGACAGCCAGGGCTGTTACACAGAGAAACTCTGTCGGGGGGTCGGCGCACTCAAACATACCTGAGATTTGACTCATATAAACAGGATCCTATAGAGTTCTTACACCATCTGTAACAATTACTAGAAAGCTTTAGATTCAATTAATTTTATAAAGAAACGTCTATTAGCCACATGCAGAATTTCTAATGATGCTAATATAGCTCTAACTTAATTTTTAGATCAGATTTTGAAATAACAAGCTGTCAGTGTTGGATTTTATTCCAGTGACCTTACAAAGGAGCACAATTCAGAAGTTCAAGAAATCCTGAAAGTTGTAAAGGTTCAAAATCAAAATTAGAACTCTAGATTGTGGTAACGATTGTCAGCCAGATGACTGAATACATCACATTTTCCCTTTCTTTAAAGCTGAGCATGTAGAGTTTGAGGACACCTATGGTGGTTCTCAGCTGAGAGGTGATGTTACCTTGACCAGCCAGTTTCCTGCCTAGCCTGGTGGCATCCTGCTTGCCAGGGACAGTGCCACCTTGCAAAGATCTCCATCCCAAATTCCCACAGCATCGTCCGGTCCCCACTGTAGTCTGTTAAGCCTCACACATCTGCTATTCCAGTCTAGGTTTCCCCCATACAGGATTACCCACGCCTTTTCAGAGCGATAATGACACCTCCTGCATTTTAGGAAGTTGTAGCTTTTTCTCAGAACCCTGTTTGTGGAAATGATTTCATCTCCCCCCTCACGGTGGCTGGTGGGAACCCTATGAAATAACTGCACCCACCTGGGGGTGGGGCGCTGCCCCCGTTAAGGTGACTCCACCATAGTACAGCCCTGGTGGAGACTGTCATTCTGCAGAGTCATTTAAAGGAAATTATTTCTATTTTTTTAAAGCAAAATCATATTTTTATTGTTTCACAAATCACCAATGGGATAAGGTTGAAGGTACATACATACACACACACACACACACACACACGCACACACACGCACGCACACACACACACACACACACACACACACACTTTTTGTTATTCTAAAAATACTGAGGGCAGTTTTTGGTTTCTTTTTGTTTTTAACCAGTAACTTTTAAAAAAAAATGCAGTGAATTTGTTAGACTTTAAACACCAGCTGAGGTATTCACACTTGATCCCCATTTAAACCAAAAGGGCCAGAGGAAGGGGTGTTTAGGAGAGACCCAGACCCATTTCCCTTCAAGTTTCTACGTATGTATAAAACTTCAGTTTTCATTAGAGTGCTAAGAATTTTATGAAAGATGGTTTTAAAACCTAGTGATACTTTAAAAACGACTTTTGTCACACTAGACGTGGGCAGCCTTGTGAAACTAGTCGAGTCCACAAACGCACAGTAGGCATAATTCTTTCTATAATCAGGCACCGTCTGCTGCTTTCGAGAAAGACCGTTTTCCTGTGTAGACTGTAAGCGCTGCCACAGAGGCTCCACCCCGCTGGACAGAGCGTTGCCTGCTCTAGGTACAGCATTCTGTGATTTAAAAAAAAAAAAAAAAATCTGTGTCTATCAGGAAATCGGGGACAGGCCATGTTTTCTCAGACCCCAACTTTGTGGGCACTCTGTTGCTTGTGTGAGAAACTTTCTGGCATGGGGTTAGTGATTTCAAAGTAGAGTTCAGGCACTGACACCACTGTTTTATAGCGTGTGCAGAATACTCTTAATTCTGACGCGACACACTGCTTTTGCACTCTAAAAAAAACTGCTATTAGAAAACGTTGCTGTCCCTGAGTTTGAGCTTTTAATAGGTGGCATCATTGCTGCGTTTCATAACAATCTTCTCCCCTTCACTCTATTGCAATGTTATTCTGAGCAAGTCTTATGCCAAATGCCATGTATAATGTTTGTATGGAAGATTAAACTGCGCTTCTGTGTGGTAAGACTGTTTAGTTGCCGACTTCGTAGTTGGAATTTGATATTCCAACACTTGAGTCCACGATGTATTCAGAAATCCAAGGTGGTGTCATACATTTCATTCTGATGTGAACTTCTCTCTGCTTTTCCTTTGTTCTAAGACTCCATTTTGCAATAAACGTTTTGACAGTAAAGGCCTTTGTTATGTGTCGCTGTGTACATAAGATCTTTGTTAGACTGGATCCCAACATCCTTTGAAGAAATCCGTGTCACACACATGCACACGAGTGCTAGCTTTGCTCCCCTGAAGTCTGCTGGAGTATAAATAATGAATTACTAAAGTGATGGGGCAGTCATGAGGGATTTTTTTTTTATCCCCAAAGAAAACAGAAAGGCTTAGAACTCATCTACAGCAGATGCACTGATATATTAACAAGGTACAGGAAACATGAAGGAGACGGTGAGCCTCTGTGTGGCCGGAGATCATTAACTCTTAGCCCCTGTCTTGCCAAATTCAAACCGTCTTGCAGCAGCGCCTGGTCCCAGCCCTCCTTCCACTGATCTCTGCAAACATCTGCAGACTCCTGCTGGAGGGAGTGGCAGGCAGAGCTCAGGTCTTCCCTGTGGCATAATGTTGATGAGCCAGCCACAGAGCGAGCGGCGAGAACTTTGCCGTCCTTTGCACATTAAAACCGAAGATGTTATTTCATTTACAATCTTTATTCAAGAAATACTTATTCCTCAGTTTTGTTAGCACATATGGAAATGATGTAAAAGTCAAAACACCACACACACCCCCCACATCACATTCACACACACACACACACACACAC
>CABHPH010118326.1:0-11882 GCA_902168325.1 Peromyscus nudipes
AAAAAAAAATTGCTGGTCGTCCTTGAATCTACTTCCTTCTTTGTGTGGGATTATTCTTAATGCATATGTATGTGTGTGTGCAGTTGCACACATACGTATGTGTACATGTTTGTGGAGGCCAGAGGGCGTCCATCTTTGGATGTCATCCTCACGGACACAATCTAACTCCTTGCAGACAAGGTCTTTCATTAGTCTGGAGCTCACCAATTAGACTAGATTGGCTGCTCAGGGAGCTCAGGGATCCTCCCCAGCTCTGGGACTGTATATGCATGCCACTATACCTGGCTTTTATTACATGGTGCTGGGGATTGAACTCATGTTTTCAGGGCAAGCATTTCACCAATGGAACCACAACCCTGTCCCCAGCCCATACTAGTTTCTTAAACACTGTACCTCCTTGTGTTAGTAATGCTCAGAGGAATAGAGAAAAGGTGCAGCCTGGGGCTGTGAGAGGCTGCAGGCAGATGAGAAGGCTCTGCCATGGAAAGGCAGGAGAGATGGTCTATCTGTTGTTTATGAGTTGAGTGGAAGAAGAAAATGTGCTGGGGAATTACACAGTTCTGATCTCACAGCCATAAAATTTGGCCTCCTTGGTCTTCAAGTTGTTATCATAAAGTGATACTATTAATATCTGCTTCATAGCATCACTGTGAACATTAAATCTGCATACTATCTAAATCTTTTAACACAGCAGTTGTCAATACAAGATACTTGGTATAGGAGATATGAGAAAACTGAGGAAGGCATATGCAACACAATCCAATTCTGAATGTATTCTACAAATATCACCATAAAATATTATGAAGATGTTAAGAAGCATGGATGAAACTGAAACTGTGAAGGCCTAGATTTAACTTTACAGGCTCAGGAATATGCCATGATAACTCGAAAGGATACAGAGTAGTATCCTCCTGCAGACATCCTGTCTGCTGTCTAAAGGAAAGCTTAACAAGATCTTGTCTGTGGTTTATGGCCCTTGGAGATATCTAGATAGTCCTGTTCAGCAGTCCAGGTAGTCCTGTTCAGCGGATTGTGGTTTCGCACCCAAAGTCTAGACCAATAGTTTCAAAAAATCACCTTGCCCCTTCTACCCAATCCCAAATTGCCAATTCCAGGCTTGTGGTTTTTTCCCTATAAAAACCCTCTACACCTGGGCTTGTGGCCGTCACCACATTTCCTTCCATCTGCCATGCGTCGGCCCAGGTTGAACCTGAATAAAAGGACCCTTATGTGCTTGCATCTGAAACTGGCTCCTTGGTGGTCTCTGGGGGTTTTGCGAAATGGGTACAACAAAACTTTCTTTTACTAAACCAAAGATAGTTAACTGAGGAAGCCAAAGCTTCCAACTTGTCTGGTAAAATGGAGTCAGTAAGGCTTCAAAGCAGCAGGTGTCATTTTGGTGGAAGCTCAAGTTGGTGAGGACATAAGGATGGAATTGCTAAACGGATTGATATGTTGGAAGCCGTTAGAATGTCTGGCGCTCTCTATAAGGCACACCATGAAGTAGCGAATTCTCTCCACCCCCTGCCTCCTTGAAGTCAGGCAGTCTTGCCCTCCACGCCCATTTGGCTCTTTCATGAAATCTCTGTCTTTGCACCAGTGCTCAGTAAGGTGGATTATGGAAGCAGAGGCTGCAGTTCCACCAACTTTGGTTGTTGTCTCTTTTGCTTTTAGCCTAGGGAGGACTTTAGGGAGGTAAAGAAGAGGGACATTGTTCCAGAGATCTGAAATCTTTGGCTAATATGTAGAGGATGAATTTTACCTTCTCTTTTCTCTCCTAGCTTCCTGAGATGTTTCTGCCATGTATGGATGTGAATCTTACATTAGTGGGAAGTGGTTCTCTGGATTTAGGAACTAACATCCCAGGAGTTAACGGGAAGTTACACAGGTCAGATGAACGCCTGGTTGCAGCCCCTACTCTGATGGTTGGGTACTAACGGTGTTAGGACTTTATAACATTTCCTTATGGAATCTGCACAACCCACCTCCTTACAAGGTGGGTCTTGTTTTTATTGCCTCTGTATAGATAAAAAGGGAGGTGAGGGAGGAGAAGCTATAACTCACCTGAGGTGTTGCAGCTAGGAAGTGGAGGAGATGGGAGTGGAATTCAGCCCTCTGGCACCAGGCCCTTCCTTCAGCCTGGAGTATGCTCTTTCCATCACTGACTCCTCTCTAGCTGGTGCTCTAGGAGCAGGCCCAAGGAGTGCATCAAGGGGAGTGATTGCTTTGTGCCCTTTCTCCATCTCTTCAAGATAATGCCAGGGGAAGACACACTGGAACGACTGTGGAGGAAGTCCACACTCACATTGTGCCTGGGTCAAAACACGGTGCTTTGCACAATTTACATTTAACCTTAGTACCATTTCCTTTTTTGATCCACGCACACCAAGAAGCCAGGTTCCTTTCCCCTCAAGTTTACCTGGGAGAGAGTTCTAGTGGTAAGAAGATGCCAATGAGTACTGAGCCTGCCTTTGATTTTTCCGTTCCCAGTGACTCCTATCTACCAAGCTGGTAGCTTTGATTGCAAAGACCCTTCACATTTTTTGCACAGTTCATAGAATTGGTACCCACTGGAAACTGCTGGAATTTCACTGTTGCATTTGAAAAATATCCTAACGAGTTGGTGTGCTCATGATTCACGATGGTGGGGGACTGAAATACCTTTGTGCACTTACTCTGAGTTTTGAACCGTAGGGAACAACTTGGGGGCCCAAAAGGAGAAATCTGTCTTCTGAAACTGAATGCAAGTCTCTCAGCAGCTTAGCCCAGTGGGGAGCCACTTTTTACATAAGCTGACGCCCAGGTTTGTGGGTTTCCCCTGCCCAAAGAAAAGGCAGTGCCTGGAGTTATGAGGAAAACAGAAAGACCTACTTCTCCGCTGCATGACACTTAACAGGCAGCTTCAGCCAGGATGATTTTGGCCAGAGGAAAAAGTAGCTTAAGGAAAGTCCCAGCTGGTCCAAGTAACTTAAGCTGAGCTATTCGTGAAATATTATCTGACAGCTTTCCCCTCTCCTGAGTGCCTGGAGGCTGCCTCAGAATTGCCCCAGGAACCTGTGTTGTCAGGCTATGTTTCAGTATCCCAGGTTTAGCCACTTTGTCCATAGAGAGTTGGGGATGGGGCGTGGGGGAGGGGAAAGGCATGCCGAGCACCAATCTTCTCTGTGTATGCGAATATAAAGTCAGTTGGTGGGGAGGCTCCCTGGAACTCATTGATCAGCCAGCCTCACTGACTCAATGAGCTCCAGCTTTCATTGGAAAAATAAATAAATAAAACTTTGTCTCAAAAATCCAGATGGAGATTGATAGAGGAAGATATCACATGCTTGTCTGGCTTTTACATGCACGTGCAGCAGGAGCACATGTACCTACCTACTCATGAACATGAGCATACAGTATACACTTGTACACACACACACACACACACACACACACACACACACACACAGAATGCATGCTTTGGACACCTTGTTGGGCTGAATCCTTTGGTTGAGAAGTCAACCACCATTGATTTCTAATGTAGGGGGCTTTACTTACTGTCTAGTACTGTGTGTTAATATAGGAGACACAGAGATATGGGACATATAAATACTCCAGATGCTCCATGAAGGCAGAGACTTGTCTATTTTGTTTATTGATGAAGGAACAGAGTCTAGGACATAGACTATACTAAAGAGATACTTATTGAATGAGTCAGTATAGGACATATGACCTATTCTGTATTAGTTAATATTTTTCTCTTTATTTCACTTTTGCATCTTGATAGTCCCTTGATAAAATTGAATCACTGCGTATTGATTACTTTCCTCATTGCTGTGACCCAACACCTGACACAGTCTACTTGAGGGAGGAAGGTTTTATTTTGGCTCATTGTTCACGAGGAATAGACCATCACGGCAAAGGACCTGAGGTAGATGGCTTAACTTGATCGATAGTGTGGGAGCCTGGTGCAGCTGGTCACATTTAGTGGCCAA
Organism: Peromyscus nudipes; assembly: GCA_902168325.1. NCBI lineage: Eukaryota > Metazoa > Chordata > Mammalia > Rodentia > Cricetidae > Peromyscus > Peromyscus nudipes. The sequence continues at coordinate 3,975 of CABHPH010118326.1, forward strand.
AGGAAGCAGCAAGGGCACAGAAGCAGAGCTGGCTTGTCACCTTCAAGGTCCCATCCCTCCCTACACCACTGCCTCTGCCAGCTAGCTCCTATATCTCAACCATTCTACAAACTTTCAAATCAGTATTCCTAGCTGGGGACCAAGGGCTCATGCACATGAGCCTGTGAGGGACAATTCATAGCTAAACCATAATAACAGTAAGATGTTTATAGCAAAAAAAAAGTAAGAGTAAAGAAGAAAAGCGAAGAGGAGATAGTTGTCATTTAAGCTTATATTCTGTAAAATGTTTTCCATGGAAATGTCTGGTCTAATAAGATGGGCTTTGCCCCTGGAAGCTGATTTTGTGATGTAGTTCTCCTGCTGGCCACCACTAGTGTAAACAACTTTTTATATCTAAAAGCAATTCTCAAACCATTGCATTTTAATCTGTGTACAGTTTAGCACTGTGTGGGATTGTTGGACAGTTTTCTTGTTCTCTCTTGTTGGACATGAGGGATTTCTCTGTCCTTCCACACTCTCTCTGTCTGGTTGCTAGTGTAAACAACGCTGTGGTCTGTAAATCCTTATGCACATTTATGATTATTTTCTTGGCAATAATTCTTAGAAATGAAAGTACTGGTTCTGAGAGAGAAGGCTTCTGATGTATACGATGCAATGCCTACCATAAAAGCTGGGAAAGTGCATACCTCCCTCTGCTTCACTGAGAGAAAAATGACCTTTTGCTTCTGCTGGCTCTGTGTGCTGTCACTTTTGAAATTTCTAGCTTGTGAATGGAAGCATTATTGTTTAACGTTCTTTGATTGACAGCTGATGTTAAGCGTCTTTGGCATCATTTATATTTCTTAATTTGAGATTTGCTGGTTCATATTCATTGTCTTACTCAGAGGTTCCTGAAGATTGTCTTGTCCCTGATCCCTTCTAATCCACAATGGGGCTGGCTGTCACATGCAGTCCACATTAGCACCTAATGAGTCCTGATTACATACATGCATAGGAATGCTCTCCTCACATCTCCCCCCTGTTTACCCAATGCAGGTGCTCATCCACCTACTCACCACCCACCCCTTCATCCATCCATTTATTTGTTCAAGTATTGAGAACCTCCTCCTTGCTAGATAAAGACAAGTGCTTTGAAAGTTTTTGATATTGTTTCTGTCAACTACATTATCTTCTAGAAAAGACATGAATAAATACAGAGGGGCTAATCCGCATTTCCTTCAACTTTAGTGAACTTTCATTAAAAATGAAAGAACTGAGTTTGTTTTCTCCTATGAGGGATGCATAGGCAAAGATAAACACACTTCCTGGAAGGGGCTGACTAGTAGGGGTTTGAGGTTTTGCAAGCCCTGTGACCTCTGCAGAATCTCTGTAGCTCTGCTCTACCAACCATAGGCAGTTCAGATGGCAGAGAACAGGGATGCACTGAAGGTGTTCATAGGACTGAAATCTGAATTCCATGCAACTTTCATGTGTTGCAAATGTTTGTCGCCTTTTGTACCTCCTTAGTGATTTATAAATGTGAAAAACTGTCTTTAAACTTATAGGTCATAGGATAACAGAGCAGATCAGGGTTGTAGTTTGCCATTGGCTGACTTCTGGTGTAGGGTCTCAGAAGCAGAGAGAAAGAAGCCCATCTGGGTTTGGCAAATAATACCCAGAATTTATAATAAGAACCAAGTGCAGCTAGGGCTTTTTTTTTTTTTTTTTTTTTTTGGTTTTTTGAGACAGGGTTTCTCCATGTAGTTTTGGTGCCTGTCCTGGATCTTGCTCTGTAGACCAGGCTGGCCTCGAACTCACAGAGATCCACCTGGCTCTGCCTCCCGAGTGCTGGGATTAAGGGCATGTGCCCCCACTGCCTGGCTGGGGCTTGATTCTTAAGACTTCAGTGTGTAGCGCTACTGTTTTAGTACTATTTTTAATTTCTGAATATATTTTTACTATATATTTAATCATACAAAAAGTTCATGGTGAAATCTAAAAAAAAAGAATGATGATCTCATATCCTGGGTCAAGACTTTGATGTGATTTTTTTCAGTCTTCATACCCAGGTAGTACTTACATATCTATGAGATCATTCTGTATAAACAATGCTGATACTTGTTTGACGACTCTTAGTATTATATGGTAAGCATTTCTTAGTGTTTTTGAATATTTCAATTTTAATAAAGTCACAGGAAGATGCTGCTGCACATCATAGAATGGTGGTAATTAAAAACAAATGGTCAGTACCACGTGCTGGGGAGGATATGGAGAAGCACACTTCAATACAGTTCTGGTGGAAATAGAAAATACTACCGCTGCTTTGGCAACAGTGTTTACCAGCTTCAGTGGCCAGAGACCCTACACACAGATGCACACTGTCACCTGCAGCAGCCAGTGGAGTTCTTTGCAGTGACAGCTAGCTAACTACTCAGAGGAAAATAGGATTCTTGACTTCGCTGCAGAAAAGAATTTAGGGTCAGCCAGTATGGAGCAGGGTCTGAAAAGAGGTTTCAACATAGATTTAAGCAGAAGGTTAATGGACAGATTGTCAGCATAGGATGGGATACCCCGATGTGGATAGGAGCTTTGTGAGAGAATAACCATTATGTTTTCAATAGCTACAGGTAGGATTTCGATGACTTCTGACATTACGTCTCAAAGGTGGTTAAAGACTCTAAGTGAGATCCTAGAACCCTTCATGGTATGCCCAGGGTAGGATTATAGCTTCTAAGCTAAAACCCTAGATCACAAGGCTACACTCAGGAACTATGGACATGCTTTTACTATAAATAACATCCATTATCTTGCTCCTGAGACTCCCAGAAAGTTTCCAGTTTGCACCTGGGAAAGGAGTAAGGCCATCCTGGAAGGTCATACACATTTAGGTCCTAAGCTTGGTTCACTGACGTTTTGACATTCTTACTTGGAAAGGGATATTGTCTGTGTGTAGGTAACCCTCACAGCAAGTTATGTCAATAGTGCTGGAGTTCCTGACTATTGGTTGGTGAGAGACTCCATTTGAACACTGCAGAGAGGGACTTCTCTCCCTTCCTGTGTCCGCTTAATCTTCCCTGTCTTTCTTTTCTGTCTTAGCTTGGCGGTTTCTTTTTTTAAATATAATATTTTAAGTTCTTACTTGAAAATGTCATAAATGCATACCGTGTATTTTGATCATACTCACTCTCTACTTCTCCTCCACCTCCTCCCAGATCCACTTCCTACCTCCCTATCCTCCTCACAAGTTTATGTCCTCTTTTTTCTTTTTTTTTTTTTTTTTTTTTTTTTTTTTTTTTTTTTTTTTTTTTTTAGTAATCTACCAAGTCCAAGTTGTGCTGCCAATATTATTCACAAAAACCAGAGTGCAGTAGCAACAGAAACATCTGTGAGTTAATAAACGGAGTGTGAGTGTGGTGCATCCGTGTGGTAGGATGTGATTCAGTGTGGGCTACAATACATGCAGACTGCAAGTGCATTTTGTCAGGTGTCCGAGTCTTTTTACTGAAATACCTGGCAGGAGAGGCAAGAGGAAGGACTAGAGGAAATTTTGGAGATGGAGGAAATGTTCTCAGAGGGGCTGTGGTGATGGCTATGCACCACTAACAGTACACCAAAATAAAAATCACCACACTGTGCATTGTTGCCAAACTGTCCGGTGAAATTTACAGCACACTGTAACACTTAAGTATAGTCTTTGAAACTATTTTATTTTATTTTTAAGTTTAAGATAAGGTCTCACTTTGTAGCCCAGGCTAGCCTTGAACTCACTGAAGTCCTCCTACCTCAGCCTTCCAAATGCTGGGATTACCGATATGCACCACCATACCAAGCCAAAACTGAATTTTTAGTAACGTAGTATTCTACTATGAGAATGTCCCATGTTTACCCTGTAACTTGAAGAAACACTGTTTTTATTTATTTATTTTTTTCAGTTAAAATTCATGTTCAGGAGGTTAGGTTTAAGCCATTGGGTTAAACAAGGATTCTATGGCACAAATGTGCCTTTGAATGGCCTCCGCTCTGCGTCCAGCATGGTGGACACGGCTTCCTCCTGAGTAAAAGACAGGAAGACACAAGGAAATACAGGGCCCCACAGGGTAGAGGAATGAAATAGAAGACAACAGTGGCAGTCCTGGTTTCTCTAATACTGTGAGACCAGGACACCTGTCCCCCATCCCAGTCCTCACCATGTCCTTTCCCTCCTAGTACCGATGGGGAGTCAGTAAGAACCTGTGGGAGTCTGAAGTGGTCATTACAGAAAGAATGCAAGATCCCAAGAGATGGCAGTCCCGAGAAGAGGTTGTGCTCTGTGAGCTGAAGCATCCCACTTAATGTTGGCAGTTGCTAGGGTGATGGGATTGACCAGAAACTTGATTTCATGTTCTAAAGAGCCAGGAGCAGAACTCATGGTTGGAAGACTTAGGCTGGAAACATTTCCAGAATCGATGACCAAGCATGCCTTGTTTACCTTTTGTGAGGGAGCTGGGCCCTGATGGCAGTGGGGTGTAAGCAGGGTGAAGCTGGATGGTTCTCCAGGTCTCCATGTTCTCTGATTCCAGCCAAGTTCCCAGCTTTCCTAGAATGCAGCCAGGAGCATCTGCACCCAGAGAACACAAAGGAGAGCTATGGAAACCAGGCTCATAAATGTTTTTTTCATTAGCTCCAGGCTCCCAGCCACCAGTAAACTGTATACTTTTAAAAATCCTTCATTATTTTGTGAGTTTAAAAAAAAATGTGCACACTCCTCTTTTTCCTATGTTGGAGATTTTCTTAAAATGTTACTTATCAAGCATTTATCTGGTTAATTATCCCAAAAGGTAACAGCATTACAGCATTCTAATTTTTTTTTTTTTGCATAAAACAGAGCAGGGGGGAAACTATTTAATAAAGTCGCTGTAACCTGAGACTGTTGGTGGTCTTGGGGGAAACTGAAATCCAGGTTTGGCTGATACTGTGTAATGTGAATGCAATTAGTAGTGGTTTTTCTAAAGCAGAAGGAGATGTAGAAAAATAATGCGCAGCAAATTTAGGTTAGAGCTGGGAAGCTTATAAATCCTTGTTTTTGTTCTCATTACTTTAAGTAACAGGGAAGCCTTTGTCTTTATGACGTCATTCCCCTAGCACTAATACATTTTAAAACTGTTTTCCGTTAATTTCATATGTTTGATGAGAAGCCACAGCTCACCCCGCCTTGTGATGTGGCTGCTGGCATTGTTTGCATGTGGAAGATGACTCCTGCTTTGTCCCTTGGAAGCCCCAATGGGAGCAGCTTCCACCACCTGTTTCTTCCTTCAGGCGAAGGTCTGACGGAGCAGTTTCAAGGGATTGTCCTCCGGTAGGCTAAAGAGTGAATCCACTTTCCATACTGGGTTTCAGAGCTTGCGACATCATCCCGGAAAAGTGAAACCAGCGTGTGTGGGCATACTGTGAGGTCTTAAAGGACAGGGACTGCGTCTTGGTGGGTCATCACTCTGTTCTTCGGACACATAGCAGGCGGGCAGGAGATGCTAGCTGTTTTCATTCTCATCTCCAGATAGGAGGTGCAAACTCGCTTTCCCTTATCTGTATATACGGCCCTTGCTGTTCTTTCTGGAACTTTCTGGGCCTCCTTCTGCTGGAGCATCTTGGCACTTACCATCCGTTCTCCCTAAAGCCCAGGTACCTGCATAGATCACTTCTTCACCTCTGTCTTTGTTCATATTATATCATGTCAGAGAGATGAAACCTTTCTCCCCCGCCTGATAAACTGGTATAATGTATAGTGTCTATTTTATTCATTTATTTGATGCATTGTTTGTCTCCCACACTTCTAGCATGTGAGTTCCACAAGGTCAGGGACGTCTGTCTGATCTGGTGATTACCATGTATCGAGTGGTTAGAACACCATCGTTTTTTATAACTTGAGTTGACGAGAGAATGTTCGCGCCATCATCTACTGGTCACAGGACCAGGGTAATGCATTCACTTTCTCGGATTTTTTTGCTTGATTTCCCATCTGCCTCACAAGAAGGATGGGATCAGATGAGCTGTTGCACACTGAAGCTCTTTTGTGAAATACGCTGTGTGCGTGCATTCATTCACTTATGCATTACCAGATACAGTCCCCACCGTCACAGCACCCGGCAACCGGGCAAATGCATGAGAGATTTGAGTAAAGTGAACTAGTGGCTGTAGTAGGAATGTACATGAGCTAGGGAAGTACCTGAGAGGGACGTTGAATCTAGATCTGGGGACAGAACTCCAGAGGGCTTCTGGGGGAAAGAGGACCTGGAGGCTGAGATGTGGAGATGGAAATGGCGTGACGAAACAGTGGGTGGCAGGGGATGAAATGAGGGAGTGAGGAATAGCAAGTTCAGAGTCTGGGAGTGAGAACCCATGGGACGCTGGGGGACTGTCCACGCGGCAGTGTGTCTGCCACAACCAGTGGCAGGTGAAGAAGGAGCAGAAACGGGGCTTGCCACGCTCCCTGGGGAGAGCAGTGCATGCTGGGGTTTGATTCTGAGGGCAGGTGCGGAGCTGTGAAGAACTTGGTCAGACTCCCTGTGCAGTGACTGTTTTATGGACTAAGAGCTTTCTCTCCCTTGTGAAAGAGTGAGAAGAACATCAGCTTCCAGGAAGAGTTCTTGTAAACCAGTAAAAGGGGCTTCTAAAAGTGAATCATCCAGCTTCGGAAAAATCCACTAAAATTCTCTTCGGTCTGTCTGAGCGTCAGCACAACGAGTTGAGAGACTAGAAACAAAATCGTGGTGTGAAGCTGAGTTATCTTCCACACGTAGCTCGTAGTGTCAGTAAGGGACCATGCAGCACTACACAGACCGCGTCTGTGTCTCAGTGGCCTAGACAGCAAGACATCCTGAAAGAGTCAGGGCAGGATCTACTCCGCTTCCAAGCCAGAAGGGGTGAGCATTTCTTCCTCTACTTCCAACAGTGTTTCAGATAGTGGAGGAAGGCCTGCAGACCTGCTCTGTGGCCGATCTATCAGCAATGATGTGGCACTGGGAATCACTTGCCTTCCCTCAGCCTCAGTTTGTCTTCTAGTGCTGTTAAGGCTCAGTGAGCTAAAAAAAGAAAAAACAAAACAAAACAAAACAACAGCAACAAAAAAAAAACCCCAAAACCCCCATTTGTTTCAAACATGAAAAAACGCTCTCAACCTTACTGATCGACCAGGGAGCTTACTGATCTGAGTCTCAAGTATATCAAGGATCTGAAAACCACTAAATGAACTCAGCCAAAGTGAGGCACTTGGAAACTCAGATTCCCTCAGCTCAACAGCTGTGTTAGGTACCACACCTGCCCACATCTGGTTTCACCAGCCCCCTCCCACCGGCTCCCACTAACTACACACTGCCCCCCTTCTGATAGCCACGTCTCCTTCAGGTTGATCTCAAGGCCAAGTGCCACTTTTATTGTTGCGATTATGTGTCAGCCGCTGAACGTGTGTGGAACTCTGACACTACTGTTCTTAGATGTCTGTCTTTTGAATTTTGTTTTGAGTGGTGTGTCCCACTCCCATTCCCCGTTCCCCCATGAGCCCTGTGGTTTTTAATTGCACACTTTTACCTAGTGTGGTGTTTCTGGGGGCCTCGTATGTTCTAGCTGAACCGATTCCTTCTAAATCATCACGCACCATTCCCGGCAGACACCGACACGGTAGCTGTTCTTCTGTTAATCTGAATCCACTTAAGTATGACTTTGGGTGGGACAGGGATCAGTAGTTAAAACACTTAATTTACCCCTTGACTGTGAGTCAGTCCGATGAGCTCCTAAATGGAAGGCTGAAACGCTTCTCTTCTTCCGGTGCCTGCTGTTAGAACGAACGCTTTTGGGACAACAACGGTGACAAACCACGCTGTGTGCCTTAGAGAGCAAGCCAGGAAGAGGCGTGCTGGAGGACTTGGAGAAGAAGGGCTGCTCTGTGAGGGGAGG
>CABHPH010118330.1:753-12389 GCA_902168325.1 Peromyscus nudipes
AAAAAAAAAAAAAAAAAAAAAAAAAAAAAAAAGGTTGAAGCCAAATCAAAATTTACCCAAGTGAGTGGGAAAGCATGGAAAACACAACATCCTTCCTTCATAAGATAAGAGAAGACCAGAGGAACCCCTCCTCATTTGTCCTATACACAAAGATTTTAACAAGGAGAGCAGGCTGCAGCACTAACACCAGACAAACAAAAACCAGTCCAAATGTATGGCTGCATTTTAATCTTCCTGTAGGGTTTAGAATGATGTTGTGGAGTTCCTGTCACCTTCTAAGAATTTTTAAAATACATCTTTTATTATTATAAATTACATCAATCCTAAGACAATTTCCTGTTCTCACAAGGTACGAACCTGTGACGGGGCTGTGTGGCTTTCCTATGACGTGGCCAATGCACTCATTCATCAAGGCTTGCAAACTCTAGAAACCAAAGAAAAATTGGAAGAAGAAAAAAGTCTTAATCCTATAAGCAGCATCGAGGCTCAGTCTACTTGACCTTAAGTACTTTCAGTTGTTTAAAAGACAAAAGATACAAGTATCAAGCGGCTGCAAGTTAAACAACATTTAAATACTATTTTATACTTTCCATTCTCATAAATAAAAGCAATTGTGCAGACTATTCCCCACGAAACAACGACATCCATAAGCAAAGATCAAGGGTCTCCATGACCAGAGGGCAATGGGAGGGATTCACGCCTCTGCAACATCACCATCCGGTGCAACGGATCACAATATCAGCAGCCTACATACGGCACTGACACTGCACTCTGCGGACGGGTATGGAGCAGACAGTCAATCCTGTTCTTCAGTGACGTCTGAAAGGCGGCCCCGGGGCCGGCAGTTTATAACATCTAGACACTAGCATCTATTTCAGAAGTGTGAGGGTAGAGGATCCACCAGACAGGCAGCTGTGCACGGCTGTAATAACTGATGAACACTGGAAACCCTGACACATTTTAAAGGGGGCTTTAACGGCTCAGCATCTTCATGGCAGCGACAGGAAGTATAAGGAGGAACCAGGACTCCACAGAGAACACACCACCCAGAAGAAAGGGACCGACTTGGTTCTTCTTTACAGAAAAAGTATTTAAAGTATGTCCTACCAGGAAGTCATCTTCTGGTAAAGCTGAAATAAAGGCAGGTTCAATGGCTTGTAGGAAATCAAATCCTTGAGTGGCCCACCTGTCACGTGAAAATATTCAACAATCACATGATCGCTGGGGAAACACTGCAGACTACACAACACTAAATCAGTGTAAACGTCATTGGAAACTTACTATAGGACAAAATGCTTGGTGTTCTGGGGGAGGGGGATGGAGGTTACCACCTGGACAGAGCAAGCTTACTTGACAGACAGGATGGCTTTTTAAAGTCCATTTTCACACCAAAAGGCACATGAAGGCACTTGGGCCAGCAGGCACACCGAATCGCTTGTGAGCTAATAACACTAGATTCTAACTCTGCATTTCCCATGCAGACTGTGTGCACTGTTCTGACCTGGAAGTGGCTTCCAAGGGTCCCTGTCTGCTCAGATGGATTACAGGATGCCTGGCCAGATTCTAACTCTGCATTTCCCATGCAGACTGTGTGCACTGTTCTGACCTGAAATGGCTTCCAAGGGTCCCTGTCTACTCAGATGGATTACAGGATGCCTGGTCAGATTTCACTCACACGCTTTAGTGACCACTTCATGCTGGTGGGACAACTGTAGAGCGTTACAGACAGGGACAGCTTCCACACTTCCCTGCAGATCCCTTTCAGGAGGCACGCTGTTTAGGACTAATTAAAGATTTTCTTTCCTCTATGGTGAGTTATAAGCTTCATATACACACACTGCCATATAAAAAGTACTGACTGCAGCTGAGTTAGAAAAGAATGCTCTTGTTATATCATCTGCTTATGAATTTCACATGGCGAACAGAAGAAATATTACCAGCCCCTCATGTCTCCCGTGAGAATGAGTGTGCTTCTCGCTGTTACCTGGGCCTCGTGCCTCGGCCGCTCTCACATTTGGTCAGGACGTAATTCATCCATTTCCGGGCAAAGCTTATATATTTATCTCCTATCTTCTGTCTGAACTCTCCAGACATCAAACGAACAACTTCTTTATGATACTGTTAAAAGATTTCATGTATATCAAGATTAACAAAACCATTCTAGCAATACCTACACACAATAATGCTGTATCTGCCTAAAATGTCTTTTTCTAAAAATGAATAGCAAAATCTAATTAGTGCATATACTTTCAATAACCCACAGAACTACAGAATATAGTCACAAAATACAGTTTGGTAAATGCTTTATTCATATTTAAATTAAGAATATACTTTTGGGATATTAAAGATGTCTTAGAGAAAGTTTTAAAATATAGTAGATATTTTAGTAGATATATTATAGATATATTAGAGCAGATAGCTGTGAGTAGAAAAGAAAACCTGGTGATATCTGACAGTTTAGAAGGAAACTGACATTTTGGACACTTCACAGCAGTGTGAGGTGGCATTCCTGACAAGGCAGTGATTATAATAAATGTCAGACTTGTCACAGAGAGTCCATAATGCCTCTTGTAGTCCACAAAACAGTTTCTGGACTGTGCAGCGTCCCCTCGTGTTCAGTACCTACCTCAAACCCGAAGTTGTACCCCTGAATCATCGCTTCTCGGTAGTACTGCTGCAGTGTGGCAGACTCCGACTCATCAACCTCAGCATCGAACTCCAGCGTGAACATGTGGTCCACTCGGTCAATGGCATCACTCACTCGGTTGCAGAGCTCAAGCGCATCATTCTGAGGGGTCCCAAACCACGATTAGTCCAAGGAGAAGCAAACCCAGCACCGTCCACAGGAAGACACCATGCTCACCACAGAGACCACTGAGGTACTTCATCAATAATGTGACCGAGAAATCCTACCTTCACCATTATTTGTCTGAGGTATTCTTGGCAATCTTTAACAGCCGACAGAACACCCAGTGAGAACAACCCACATAAGTGGCTGTGCCTAACTGCATTCTGGTCTTTGAACAGGCAAAGGTGTCACTGGCACTTCGGTGCATTAACCACGAGAGAGCGTCAAAACTGGGCAAGGAGGTAAGGTCTACTGCCACTTGGTGGGTAGAGACCAAGGATGCTGCCAGATATCCCACAACACACAAGACACCCCTGTACCACCCCATACAACGGGAGACACCCCACTACCACTCCACACAACAAAAAAATCACTGGCCCCAATGTCAAGAAGGCAAAGGCTGAGAAACCCAGTCTTAATTTAAGCTCTCAGCTCTTCTGTAGGTGGTACATAATGCAATTCCCAGATACTATGAGGAGGTGCTGACCTCTGACCTCTCAGTGTGACAGTTCATGCCCCAGAGCCAGAATTCTCCAAATTCAAGTAAAAATCAACGTTTCACAGCTTATGCTTCCCAGAGTACCCTGGCTTGAACTAAAGAAAAGACACAGTCCCTTGCCCTGGTATAGGCTGGGACAACAGTTTGTAAGAGGTTTATCAATAAATAAAATAAACTGGATTGGTAGAAGAAAAGCAGACGTTCACTGACTGACTTGGGAGCCTCCCAGAAGCCACAGTTCTGTGACTACCAAGGCTTTACTTATGGAGAAAGCAGGACCCCAGAACGCAGCATCAAACACACTGGTGAAGACAGAAGAGGAGGCTGCAGAGCTGTGAGGCTTTCCCGCCCGCCCACAACTTGGCTGAACCACGTGTTAAAGAGCATGATAAAGACTTTCTGACCATGCATTATCAACAAGAACACCTGCAGCAAACACTGGAAACCGCTAAAGGAGAGAGAAACTCACAGAAGGAAGACACCTAGATCCCAGTCCTAACTTTGCTAAACAACCAGCCCTGTCGGAGACCTACACCAGGTGAGGGAGGGAACTGCTGGTTTTCCATCCTTCCCCATTCTACAGTTCGGAGAAACACCTAAGAGATGCTTCATATGCGCATGCACACAAGTGCACACCAGGAGGAAGGGCAGCCACTCGCATCCCTCAAATGACATCACCTCACACCACGTGACATCTCCACAGAGGCCGGGGTGGCACGGTCGGTACCTTGAGCTGCTGCAAAGCTTTGGCGATGACCGGCTGGCTGGACGTCTGCTCGTGGCGAAGGGTCATCAGCCCCTCGATGGACTGCTGGAAGGCTTTTCTCTGAATTATGAGATGGGCAGACTCCATGACAACCAGCAGAAGATTGTCCACCTGGGAGGAAAACCAAACAGGACCTGAGAACAGACCAGTGACTGCTTCCCCGGTCCGCTGCGGCCCCACCCTCAAACAGCAGCACCCTCAAGACCACCGTGCAGCTAGCCACCTGACCAGGATCACCTGCAGGCACAGCTCCTGCAGGCCAGGGCAGCAAGCTCTGGTGGCCTGGCTCTTCATCCAAGGGGAGAAAAAGCCCACTCTCCACCGGGAAAGGGTGTGGGCATGCAGGGGCACGCAGGGATTGTGAGTGTTGGAGCAGCCCAAGGAGACGAGAGATAGGGCATTATGATTTTTAACCTTTCAGAGACTAGAGTCCTTGCAGTATGTAGGACAGATCTGCATGTTGCCACGATCATTCTCCAACCAACCACAAACCACCTGGAGAACTGGGGGACGGGGAGGGGCTGGAAGCAGGAAAACCACAAATAGGAAAGACAATTGTTCAGGAAAGGCAACAGCACATGAGCTGTGGCAGTGGCCCTGTGAACGCCAGACGGATCATTTGCTGAACGCACGTCTGGCTGCCGAGCTGGTGAGTAGCTGGAGAAGTGGGAGGACACGTTTATACTCGCCGTCACACTCCTGACTTAAACAAGTGAGTGGGCAGGCTTGCCTGAGAGTGCAAGAGAAAGAACGGGTGGGTGGGGTGGAGGAGACAGTAGCTGGTGCAGCAGAGCTCTAGGGGCGTGTGAACACTTGCTTTCACTGCCCCCGAGCGGGACACACAGGTGAGGAGGCTCCCAACAGCAGTCATCAGTGAGTCTCAGAACCTGCCCAGGACCCATGAGGTGCCCTTCACTCTACAAGTGAGAACTACATAACAAGGTCAGCATTGTTTCTGTCCTTCAGGGGTACTCTGGGACTGGGCTGTCTGGAATTATGACTCATCAATGAAATGGCGCCTTTTAAAGCTAACTGAACACTAAAAGAAATCAAGCATACAAGTTATTTCAAACATTCCAATATAATGTGACACACTTAAACTCACTGGGATACTTCTAGTACAATCATGCTAACAATTCACGTAGTGAACCATACAGGCCCATTTTGGTGGAGCATACACTTTAGATCATTAGGGGCGATATTTGTAAGCTGCCACAGTCTGTTTCATAAAAGCATGCCAACCCTCACAACTGGCAAGGGAGGCCCACCCACCTGCATGCTTCTCAGGGTATCGACAGTCTCCACCTGAGGCATGATTTTGACAGTTCGTGATTCCCAGGTGCCCCAGCCATCTTCTGGGTCCCGGGCTCGGTCCTCATGCTTGGTCAGAAGCAGAAAGGCATCAATGAAGACTTCATCTGGATCTTTTGAGCAGTCCTTTCCTGTGGCAGCATTGAGTAACTGCAAAATAATTCTTTTCTCCTCAGCAAGGCTGTCGGGGACAAACACGTGCAAATTCTCTAACCCGGGAATCTGTACCTGGAAAGGAAATAGCCCAGTCTTAAGATACATGAGACTAAAAGCAGCCCGGCATAGGTACATGTCTGCATTCCTGGCACTCAGAAGACACGGGTTTGAGCCCAACCTGGGCTATATAGTGAATTCAGGACCAGCCTGTGGGTTTCGGGGTGGGAGTGGAAAGACGAGCAGGTTCAAGAAGGAGGATGTGTGGGAGAGAGGCATTAGTCCCAAGAGCAAGCTGAGCTGCCAGGGACTCCGCTGAGTGAGGCTGAAGGGAAGAAGGGAGAGGGGCTGGGAGGGGACTGGAGGACGGGACTGAAGTTTCTCCAGACACAGAGCACTGCTTCACTGTCCCACACCCAACACTTGTTCACGAGGGTGCCTGGAACAACCTCTCACTGCTAGAGTCCAGGAGGTGAGGGCCACCTTAACACGGAATACAATGCCAAGATCGGGGTGCAAGCTGCCCCAGAATCAGCCTTCCATCACACATCCCCAATGTGCCAACCTGACACAAGCTAGAGTTACTGTAGAGGAGGGAACCTCAATTGAGAAAATGCCTCCATAAGATCAGGCTGCAGGCAAGACCGTAGGCATTTTCTTCATTAGTGAGTGATGGGGAGGGCCCAGCCCATTGTGGGTGGTGCCATCCCTAGGCTCATGGTCCTGGGTTCTATAAGAAAGCAGGCTGAGCAAGCCATGGGGAACAAGCCAGTAAGCAGCACCCCTCCATGGCCTCTGCATCAGCTCCTGCCTCCAGATTCCTGCCCTGTTTCTGCCCTGACTTCCTTTGTGATGAACAGTGATGTGGAAGTGTAAGCCAAATCAACCCTTTCCTCCCCGAGTGTTTCAATCGTTGTGTTTTATCACGATGACGGAACCCCAACTAAGACACCTGGACTTGGCACAGGGTTGCCAGTGATATGTCATACGCAGGTCCCAAAATGATACATCTCAAACTCAAAGAGATATAAAGATGGGCCCAAGAAATAACTACAATGGTGACTAGGATGCATTGCCAAGGACCCAAAGACCATCACACAGAGACCCTGGACCACAGAGACCCGCGGGCAAACACTAAAATCACTATGAGAGTCAGTAATATCATATTACATTCACTATTGTGGTCACTACTTTAAATATGCATAACTAAGTTAATCAACAGTATACACTGGGGTTGATTCTTTGTCTGCATTTATAAAAACGTTAAGCACTGAAGAAGTGTGTTCTTCTGGAAACATGTTCAGTCAGTGTGCAGCCTCCGAAGCCCAGAATTAACTCTGGATGTTATGAACAAGTAGCCTCTTTAGGGTGCAGGGGAGGCCACGGGCTCCGAGAACATTGTGGGACTCACCTTAACATACTGCTTCGCTTTCAGAACGCCCAGGAGCTCTTGGACCGAGGCAGACAGCACAAACTCTGCTGCTATTTCCAGGTCCTAGGATCACAGAAGAGAAGTCTCTTTAGGATCAGCTTTAAGATCCACATGAGCACAGGGCGGCAGCAGCAGCCAGACTGGTGGACTCACCTTCCTCAGCATCTTAGCAAAGCCCAGCGCCTTGGAGGCCCTCTCCCGGGCTTCGTGAAAGAGCTCCTTGAGAGCTCGGCTGATCTCTATGACAGATCTCCTGCCGGGGTGAAGTTCAGTTAGTTCACACTGGGGACACCCAAGTACAAGTGCAGCTAGTAACAAACATGCAGCCAGTTTCAAACAACACCCACAGATTTCATCAATGGGAACAAGCAGTTACTGAGATTGTGGCCAAAATGCCGGAGGAGAGCTTGATCCTCAGAGTTCTGCACAAAGCACCTGAGTATTCCATGTACACAGTGGACATCAAATACCCCTCAAGTAGCAATATGTTTAATTTTCTAGACATTGCTGTGACAAGGTCTTAGAGCTGCAGAGCTCACATTACTAAAAAGAAATACACACCCAGTGTGGTGACTACTAGTCCCCCTAGGACCGCCTGGCAGCTCATGCTGACTTGTGTGGCACAGTGCTGACATCACAGCGGATCACAGGGGCAGGACACCATGGAACTGGCCTGGTGGCACGCCAATGCCCTTCCCCATCCCCGGCAGATGAGGGGAGCAAAGAGCAGTTACCTAGTTCCTGCCTCGACTCTTCAATTCTCACACCAGACTTTACGTTCATAACTTAAAGTTACAGGCCCACACAAAGGCTCACCCCGTTTCTCAGCACCAGTGTTTTACCAGCTCAGACCCTCAGTGGGAACATCTCTATCCGGATGTTCTGAAACCCAACTGCTCTTCACCAGACTTTGTCAGTGAGTGAAATGTCTAGCTCTGAACATGCACCTATACAGACTGACCAATGATGCACCTGATAGACAGACAGCCACAAAATGGTTCTATGCGCAACATCTCATCTCAGCCCCCCACACACACACACAGCGGGTGCGATCTGCACGGTTCCGTAGCATCTGCATGACACTGAAGGGAACTCACAGGGAAGCCAAGGCTCACGCATTTACCCTAATGTGCGACAGAAGAGACGAGCCAGGTATAAACAACAGGAATCTGCCAAATGGCATCAGGAGGTAGCATGGACTGCTACGGGGGTTTACAGGACAAAAATGTAACATTCAAAGATAGTCTAGAAAAACATGAGCACAGAGTATTGCGATAGCCATTTTCAGTTAATATATATGTTTATCATGTTAAAGTTTGTCTAGAAACACACACACACACACACACACACACACACACACACACACCATCCATCACAGTCCAGCCTGAACAAAGATCTCTGGCAGCCCACTGGGGAACTAAGGCTCCTGCAGTTAAGAAGCAGACAGAGGCCAGTGTGTTGCCAACCTCAGCTCATCGGCAGCACCGTTGTCATCAGCGCTGGTCCACAGCTCTGCACAGCTCTCCTGCAGGCCAGACTCCAGAAAGCTCCCCGTCGACTTCAACAGCATTCCTGCAATGTCACTGGGGGACAAACGGCAGAGCAGAAGGAAGGTCATCTGTCACTGCAACAGTTACAAATCAACAGGAGTTTTCACGCAGCACATGACTGATGAGAAACACAGAAACCTAGATGATAGCACAGCCCATCTCTGTTCTATTGCATAGCCCTGAGTATAAACCATAGCGGTAAACTGTATGTAGTAGCCATGTGATTACACAATGTTATTGCTTAAATGTTCAAGATGGTAGATAAGCTGGAGAGCAAACTCCTGAAGCACAGCTGGTGTTACACTTCCCTGGAGGTTAGCTCTCACAGCTGCTGAACACAAACACTCCACACCTGAACCTTGTCAATGAACAGACAATTTAAACACACAGAACAAGGTAAATTATGTAGTAAGCCTTCACACTATCAAGGACAAGCAGATGACCTAGGGAAAGAGAGTGGTAAGTATGCAACCATCAAACAATAGGAACTCAGGGTCTCAGACGAGGAGACCAAACCTGGCAACCATCCAACGATGGGGAACACGGGGGATCAGAGGAGGAGACCAAACCTAGCAACCACCCAACGATGGGGAACACAGGGTACCAGAGGAGACGACCAAATCTGGAAACCATCAAATGATGGGGAACATGGAGTATCAGAGACGACCACCAAACCTAGCTGACAGCAAAGCCTCTCCTGGGCAGAAAGCCCTAATCCAGGCAAAGCTGAATGTCAGTAGGGTCATCTGAGGGGGAAGGTTGGATCTTCAGGGGAAAGACTGAGGGGGGATGGGAGTCTAGGAAGACAACGAACGAGCTGGATCAGGTACAAAGGTATGTCAAGCATGAGGCACACGTGGGAAAGGACAGCATCTGACCTGAAAGGAGCCAAGATGTTCACGCTGCAAAGCCTGGCAAGACCCCTGAAGCAAATGGGGTCAGGCTGTGCTCTGGAGGGCCTGGCTATCGTGCTAACTAGTTTAATCACATGGCCATCAAAGCAGGTGGGCTTTAAAATTCCACCTGAGTGGGAGGGAGACTGGATCAGAAAAGGATTTTAAGGATGTCATACAAACCATCAGGATGCATTTATTTAAAAGCTACTGAGCTCCTGTTGTAAGAGACAAAAAGCCCTCTACTGGATGGAAAAAAAAATAAACAAAAAACGAAATCCTAAGTACTTGTGGGTAAGAACGTCTAAATATGATGGGAAGGTAAAGATCTGCAAGAAGTGGGGAAATGAGTCAGTCATGAAAACCACGGGGACAAGTGGTCCATGGGGGGCAGCAGCTCCACCTGCACAGCCTGTGAGCTAGGAAGGGGCTGCTGGGGCTGCACAGTGCGGAGTCACTGAGTCAGTGAGGACACACAGTGGATGAGAAGGCCGACTGTATGCAGCCCCATCACCCACTGCTTAGGTGTTCTCCCTGACAGGGAGCTGCTGAGTGTCCCCAGGAGACAGTCTGACTGACAGACTTAACAGGAGCAGTGTGCAGCTGGTGCTGAGAGTAAGTGTGGGCATCTGGGCAGGTAGGGAGACAGAGCTGTGTCCAGGAGGAATGATGAAGTACACAGAGGGAGTGGAATGGGGAAAGGAAATCCAGTTCATGCCACATCCTCAGGGGCATCCAAAAGCAAAACCGAGGAGTGCCTGGACCGGCTGAGGAGGAGCTGGGGTAGTCCCATGCGGCCTGAACCTGGAGTGGAAATGATTGCTCCAATGCAGGGGACCGGAAGAGTGCCGAGCTAGACCAGTGTAGGGAGGGCAGCCACAGAGCCCTGGGTGCTGTTCTCAGAACAAGGGGCACAAAGGCAAAGTCCAGTGTTGTGGAATATTATTTTAAGATGTGTGACATTTGTTTATGCTATGGAACATTTGTTTAATGATGCAAAGATGTGTTGCATGCTTTTATGTTGCATTTGTTTAACTCTGTGAAGCTGTGATACTTTGCCTGTTTAAAACACCTGATTGGTCTAATAAAGAGCTGAACAGCCAATAGTAAGGCAGAAGAAAGGATGGGCGGGGCTGGCAGGCAGAGAGAATAAATAGGAGGAGAAATCTAGGGAAGATGGAGGAGCAGGATAAGGAGGAGGACACTAGGGGCTAGCTACCCAGCTACACAGCAAATCATGGAGTAAGAAGTAAAAAAAGGTATACAGAAATAGAAAAGGGTAAAAGCCCAGAGACAAAAGGTAGCTGGGCTAATTTAAAAAAAGCTGGCTAGAAACAAGCCAAGCTAAGGCTGCACATATATACACATATATATGTATGTATGTATATATTTTTTTTTCTTTTTGGTTTTTCAAGACAGGGTTTCTCTGTGTAGCCCTGGCTGTCCTAGAACTCACTCTGTAGACCAGGCTGGCCTCGAACTCACAGAGATTCACCCGCCTCTGTCTCCCGAGTGCTGGGATTAAAGGCGTGTGTCACCACCGCCTGGCTAAGCATTTATAGAGAAGAATAAGCCTCCATGTGTGATTTATTTGGGAGCTGGGTGGTGGGCCCCCTAAAAGAGCCAAAGAGCAAAGAAATTACCAACAACGTCCAGAGGTGGCTTCTGGGAACGTGAAGGGCAAGCAGAGACGAAGACACAGCAGTGATGGGAGCACAGTGGCCCTGAACAGCAGGACAGACCGACACTAAGTGGGACTCTCTAAGTCTGGAGACAAAAACTACAAGGGATACCACAGCAGCCCAAGGACTGGGAAGCCAGCAAGCTCACTGCTCACTCAAGATGAAGACGCAGTGTAGGAATGAGATCCACACGGGAAAGTGGCACATACTTCTGAGACACCAAAAAAATTGAAAAAGACACAAAATTCTGACACCAAGAGAGCACAGAGATCGCAGAAGTCCTGGAGCACAACAGTTAGTGATGCACACCTGAGCCAGTGCACATGCCCCACAAGGAAAAATGCACACCTGAGCCAGTGCATATGCCACACAGGAAGAAATGTACACTTGAGCCAGTGCACAGCCCCACAGGGAGGGATGCACACCTGAGCCAGTGCACACGCCCCACAAGGAAAAATGCACACCTGAGCCAGTGCACATGCCCCACAGGGAGGAATGCACA
>CABHPH010118330.1:12399-24321 GCA_902168325.1 Peromyscus nudipes
CTGAGCCAGTGCACATGCCCCACAGGGAGGAATGCACACCTGAGCCAATGCATATGCCCCACAGGGAGGGATGCACACCTGAGCCAGTGCACACGCCCCACAGGGAGGGATGCACACCTCAGCTAGCGCACACGCCCCACAGAAAGAAGCAGAGACGTGGCACAGCAGCACGTAGGCGGTGGTCTACAAAGCACATGGCCTCATCCTACATCCAAGTGTCAGAGTTCAGGGAGCCTGCCAGAGGCTACAGAGTCCTGACCAGGAGATGCTCATTTCCCGGAATACGCAGACAAGTGGCCTGAGTCCCACTCCTATCCCTCCACTGTATGGAAGGAGTTTACAAAGAGACACAATTCGATTCCATTTCCAAACCATGCTCAGTGAAAAGTAAAGACCTGGGTTCCGGGTGTCCCCACCAAGCTCAAACACATGGCTCTAGTCTCCCCTCCCGGGACCCAAAGTCCCCACCCTTTTATTAACAACAACAAAACAAGAGCCAGAGGCCGACTCGGGACCCACATTTGGAGCGGAGCACTCTGTTGCTGCCCCGTGCCTGCAGTGGAGTCAAAGCAGTCTGCCCTCTACGGCCCACATGCTAGCAGCGCCCTCCCCACCAAGCTGATGAAACCAGTCTCCAAACACTGTGAGTGCCCTGAAGAGGTCAAACCCACTCAGGTGAGAACCACTGCACACACAGACAGGTAGGCCTACCGGAGGAGGGAGGAGGAGGGAAGGTATTCCCAAGCACAAGGCTCCTACCAGAAAAGCTTTCCGGCCTGCGCTTCTCCTCCTCGGATGTAATGAGTTATTTCTTTGGTGAAATTCCATTCTTCTTCTAACAGATTCTTTAAGCTATGGGAAGCCTGAGGTAACTGCTGCAGCATTTGGATCCAGCTTCTCATGTAATCAAAATATACCTTAAAACAAAAATATAAAAGGACATGTGTCAGAGAACCCAGCAACTTGTAATGTGACCTATATCAACACAGCACAAGCCGGAAGGGTGAGAAAGAGGAGGGGCCATGGAACAAGACCACACCACAGCCAACTGACGTCTAAACAAGGACTGTTCTTCAGCTGCATGACTCTTCAGCAACAACACATTCACAGCCTTTCAGACTCCTGCTAAGTAACTTTTTATTTTATTTTATTTTTCGATTTTTCGAGACAGGGTTTCTCTGTGTAGTTTTGGTGCCTGTCCTGGAACTTACTCTGTAGACCATGCTGGCCTCGAACTCACAGAGATCTGCCTGCCTCTGCCTCCCAAGTGCTGGGATTAAAGGCATGCGCCACCACCACTCGGCCTGCAAAGTAACTTAAGTAGCCACAAAATACAGGAAAGTACAATAATGAAAAAAAAAAAGCGCTTAAAAACTTTTATCATGAACATGGACATGGATCCTTGGAGAGGTTAGTGTTTTTTTGTTTCTTTGCTTATTTTTAGCTGGAGAGAGTTATTAGCACACGTCCCACCAACCCTTCTTGATGTCCAAATCTGTCACATGAACTTTCCAAGGCTTATAACATACAAACTGTGATACACAGTCAAAATGTCCAGGTGATCTGAGGTTGAGACTATACTCATTACACGTGCCTCAACGGCTCTACTATTCCTAAATTCCCACCCTGATTTCTCTATTGGAGTGTGATGGTTAGTATTAATCGTCTACTT
The DNA here is from genome assembly GCA_902168325.1 of Peromyscus nudipes. Taxonomy (NCBI): domain Eukaryota; kingdom Metazoa; phylum Chordata; class Mammalia; order Rodentia; family Cricetidae; genus Peromyscus; species Peromyscus nudipes. Next base: position 14,072 of record CABHPH010118330.1, read on the forward strand.
GATAGAATCTCTAGAAACATCCAGGAGACGGGCCTCTGGCACGCCTGTGGAGGATTACCTTGTTTGTGTAACTGAGGTAGGATGACCAGGACACCATGGGGGGGCGCCATTCCCTGGCTGGGGTCCTGACTGTGTAAAGGCAGAGAGAGCTGAGCGGCATGTTCACCTGCTCTCTGCTCCCTTGCTGTGAACCAGATGTAAGCAGCTGCTTCAAGCCCCTGCAACCTGGCATCCCAGCCGCGAGGACTGCACCTGTGGCCTGGGAGCCACAGAAAGCCTTTTCTCTCTGAAGTTGCTTTGCCAATAGTATTTCATTCCAGGGGCAAGAGAGGCAGCTAGGGCAGTAGTCTTCCTCTGAACAGGCTCTGGGAGGAAGGCTGCTACAGAACACGCCACTGGTGTGTTTTATGACCTAGCGGATGAGCTGACCACGCAGAAGAGATCCGACTGGACATTCTCAGCATGAAAACTGTGAAGGCACAACTCCACCTTCCCACACTCAGTGTGGTGGTGTCATGAAGAAATCGATGCCAGCCTCGCTGCCCAAATGCCAGACACTCCCCACACCGTCACTCCCTAAGGTGACCTCTACTCTTCCCTTCTCCCTCCCTGTTTCCTCCATTTCTTCCTTTCCCTGAGACAGCTTTGCTATGTAGCCCAGGCTAGATTTGAACTCATGCTTCTCCCGCCTCAGTCTCTCACTGAGGTCACCAGGGTGCACACCACCCCTGAACAACTTACTGTCCACTCTGAAGTTTACAGGATGCTTTATCCTTGAGTTCCATGGGGGAGGGAGGTGCTGTTTGTTTTGTTTTTAAACCAGGATACATCTTAAGAGCTCACTGTTATTTTTCTCCTGAGATTCAGGAATACCCTCTAGGCAGCAGACTGTGGGACTATTATTTATTTCCAGGCAGTTTTCTGTTCTGTCTTTGAATGATTTGCATCCTGCACTCTCCAGCCTGTGGCCCAGGACCCTGCAGGCTCAGGGTCACTATGACTGGAGCTGTGCACAAGAACCCAGCCTTCATGGATCCCACACTGTCTTACCCAGGCCAGGCCGAAGACTGCCCTTTCACTTCTAGAGGCTTCCTTGCAAGCTGGCTCCACCCTCTCAGTCTGCTCAAGATCAGCAAAGAGTTGGTGTCCTCCTGTCTCCACCGTTCTTTAGAACAACCACTCTTCCATATCCTTACTCATAAACGCAGAACTCAAGCCCTGAGCACACAGCAGGGGCTGCACTCTGCCTTTAAGATTTGTGTCACCACCTCCCGGGACGAGGTCCTTTACACTGTCACCTACTGAATTCAGACCTTGACTGTCTTCAGGTCAGTGTGAGAACTCCACACACAAGGCAGCAGCAAGGGAAGAGTGGAATCTGACCCAGGCCCTCCCGAGGCTATCCTGTGTTTCTGTCTGTCTCTCCCCTCTATATTTCTACCTAAATATTTCTCACTTCTCCCTACTCAAGAGTACCCTGGGGGGAAAGTGGGGGTGGGTCCCCCACACTTTCCTACAACTGTTGCAAAGTTCTCATCTCAGCCCGGGGCACAGACACCCCAAGGACAGGAAAGGGCAGTGTGACTTACCACTCTATGTCCCTACCATTCCAAGGCAAAGAGCTTTAAATGCGCCTCTGGAAGCCATCAAAGAGCGTCTCAGAAGCAAAGAACATTGTGTCTTTCCAAACTCATTTAGTTCACAATGCAAAGAGAAGAACTACTTTGTGTGCCACTTCCTACCACAGCTTCTCAGTCATTAAAACTCTCTGACAGGAGCAGTCTACGCCACTTCGGATGCAGTCAGTTTACACACTCTGGCCCTTCATGTGCTCTCTCCAAACCATTTGAAACAAGCTATTTCTCATAGTACGCCAGCTACTGTAAGCCCCTCTGCCCACTACCTTCCTGTCTCCCGAGGACGGGAGGCCACTCAGTATATGAACTCCCACCCTGTGCTGATAACTCGAAAGCTCTACGACAGTCTGGGCAAAATGGACTGAGTGCAACCTCCTGGGCTCTCTCTCATGCAGACTTGCACTTGGCCGGCAAGGTGTTTCCCCCTCTGGCAGCCCAGAAAGTGGGGTGCTTCCCGGGGTGCTACAGTCTGCAAGGCAGGACACAGCAAGCACCTTCGCCTGAAGTTACCAGATGCAACCTAAGGATCCCTACAGATCTAACTTGTTCCCCCTATACAAGAACTCTACCACACAACATGCGACATAGAGGAATTCCAAGTTACAGCCCCCATTCATGATGCTCTGGCCTTCCAGTCTGCTTAAATGTTATGCTATAGCACATGTCTAACTGCAGCTGCTGAGTGTTCAAAGAAGGTAAGGACAAAGGTAGGCGCAAAGGCCAGACCGTCAATAACTGGAGAAAAATACAACCGGAAAGTAAGTCTAAGTGGGCAGACGAGGAGGTCAATTCTGGCAGGAAAGAATAGTATGGACAGCCCCAAGATTAGAAACGTAGGACAAGTGATTTGAAAGGAAACGACACCCAAAGGGATAGCACTATTAGGGGGTGTGGCCTTGCTGGAGGAAGTGTGTCACTGTGGGGGCGGGCTTTGAGGTCTCTCTTGCTCAAGCTTCCCTCAGTTGACTTCCTGTGGCCTACAAGATGTAGCACTCTCAGCTCCAGCATGCCCTGTCATGATGATGGACTGAACCTCTGAAAGTGTAAGTGAGCCACCCCCAATTAAATGTTTTCCTTATAAGAGTTGCCGTGGTCATGGCGTCTCTTCACAGCAATAAAAAATCTTAACTAAGACAGCAAGCTTGAGATGGGATCTGTGAAGACAAAAAACCCAGCCTGCTCTGACCAACCAAGCCACTGGTAAGTCCTTGAATGGGCTGGTTCTGCAGAGAGGCCTTGACTCATCTCTGAGACGAAGTACTCTGTGGACATGTCTGTAGCTGAGGGGTCCCGGGCTCAGCAGACTTCCACAGCCCTGGACATGCAGAAAAGGAAGCAGCTCTCGTGGCCAGTCCCCACCTGCGGTGGTCTCTTTTACTCCAGTATTTCCTGACCTATGCAAGGCGCCCAGCACCCATCTCAGGAATTATAAAAGAGCCACTGTTCGTGGAGTTAGACGGAGTAAGATCCAATTTTAATCCTTTTTCTAATGTAAGATGAACTATTCCACAAATAAACAACGGACTGGGTTAAGGCTAGTCCAAAATGTCAATTTAAAAATCATTGAGAACTTTTTAAAATATGGTTTTAGGAAAAAAAATGTCATCGACTGCCACACAGCCCGAAGCAGGTGGGACCGCCACGCCAACTACCTGCACACAGCCCGGAAAGCCCCCACTTACCATCAGCATCTTCTGCAGGTCCTCCTCAAAAGCATCCATGTTGCAGTCGGTCTTCTCCAGGCCGTCCAGAACCTCCTGCAGCATGAACTGGTAGTACTGCTTCATCAGCAGCCCCCCCTTCAGGACCTCTTTACACTCTCGCACTAGCTGCAAGAGAGCACACACAGAAGACACAGCTGTCACCCCCCGTACACCCTGGCCACACACACTGCCAGTCCTCGCAAATCCCCCCACAAAAGCCCCAGAGGGGCCTTGCTCTGAGGAACCTGAAATAGTCTGACTCCTGAGAAGCTCAGCCATCTGTCACACATGAGCACACAGTGAAGAATCCCACAGCAGCCACTGTTTGCTAGAATACAACCTACAAATAAATTCATATTGAAAACAAATCTCACTTAGCAAGGCCACATTTACCCATGTATACCGTAAGACAAGAGGTAGAAGAGGAAAAAAAAAATCTTATGAAATAGGAATTTTAACCAAAACCAAGATTTAAATAACAAACCACAGAAAATGGTGGCTTCTGAGTAATGTAGCATAGTTTACCTTCTGTGGGGTGTGATTTCACCTACTACCAAAATCTGTAGCTTAGTTTACCTTCTCCGGGGTGTGGCTTCATCTACTACCAAAAGCTGCAGAGCAAGCCAACGCTGATAAAGTCAGAACTCAAGGAAAGGAGAAGGATGGTAAAACAGCAATATACTGGCACAGCAGGTCATGTGTGAAGAAGACAGAGGAGAGGCCACCTAGAAGGCCCCTTCCATGATCAGAGCTGGACACGAAGCCACACAGTCACACTGACCGTCAGAGGCAGCAGCCACAGGAGTCCAGGGCAGTGGCTAGGAAGCAAAGGCTGCAGCTTTCCAGACTCTAAAATGGGCACTTCGCTACTTACATCTACACTTGTGCCCAGGAACTCATCAGAGCTGCAGCTAAGACTCACCCACAAGCGTGTGTGCATACCTGGGGAGCACTGTGTCCACATAAAGCCTGGTTTTGATAGAGTACTGAGAGAAAAGTGGGAAGACTTACGTGTGTGTGCATAAACACACACATGTACAACACACACACACCCACCAACTCACTCTCGTACCGCTATGTGTAGGAAGTGTACGTGTGCAAGGCAGACAGCTGAATGGAAACACACATGCTCTGTGGCCGTCTCTTGGGTGCCAGGAGAACGGGTATTTTTAATTAGTGTTATTTCCTATGCCTTTTTCAGTTTGTCTAAAACAAGACCTAGATTGTTTTTACAGACAGAAGCCCTTAAATGTTTTTTTAAAAATTACCATGGTGCAAGAACTAGACCTACAAGCCAAATCTCCTAACAGTATCTGTGTCTCCTTTTCTGTATCAAATCCAGGCAGGTATTTACTATTGCTCCTTGAATCTTCCTAACAGAAAATGCCTTTTCTCTTTTTTCTCTGAAATACTACATCAGTCCTAGTACTGTTGGTCACCGAAGTGTTTCCACATAAATTGTTATTTAACACCACAAGAGCCCATTAGCGAAGGAGATTCCACCCTATCTCACAGGGTTGTAGCTGAAGTATCTGATAAGGAATGGGGATAGGTATCTGACTAGCATGGTTGCCTACTGCGGTACATAGAACAGGATAAACTATGGCCAGGCAGACCAGGAAGACAGTAAGGGAAAACGGGACAGTGTGAAGGAAGCGAGGCTAATGTGGAAACAGCTCTGGCTGGTGCATCAGTGTCAACCGGAGTGCACGTGCATGGGGCCCACTCCCAAATGACCCATTAGTCACCCTGGTCTACCCTTGACCAAACAGACACATACCCCATCTGGACCTGCTGTGGGACCTGATTCACCTGTCTGTCTTCAACGGCACTGTCTTGTGAGTCCCAGAGCCACGTAGCCCTTCAGCCTCTAGCAGGTGGCTGTGACGATCTGAAAGGCTTTACTTTACAGTTCATGTCAACATGCTAACAGCACAAAGCCTAAGAGATACTCCTCAGCCTTCACTCTGTCCAATCAAACTCCTTCCAGTCATCCCGCTGCTGCTCGTGAAACAGCCCCACAAAGTGAAGACCCCACCTGAGACTCACAGCTCGGAAGGAAAAAGCTGGCCCTACCGTTGACGCTCCATGGCTGCTTAAGCAAGCACCCAGTCCAGACTATCCCCAGACATTGTCCTATCTACACATGCCTCCAATATAAGAAGAATGAACCCAGGTGGACTTAAACTGTCTTCCAGGGATAATTCGGAGATACAGGCCAGAGACACGTCACCTGGCATGTAAGGCCCCAGGTCTGATCTCAAGTATCACCAGTCAACAAGACTGACAGATGGATTGACAGTCACAGCACATCCTGGTTTTAGACTTTTCAGAAAGAAGTGAATGGTCAAAAAGCTGAAACGCACTCTTATCTTTGGGGACTATAGGTAAAGAACATTCTAGATTGCCCCTGAAATAGTGAAAACGAACACTAAGACGTGTTCTTTTCACTGTTTGTAGTAACTGAGGGAGGAAAGAGGAAGGCGTCAGTCACGCAGCAAGCACTGTGTGCTCAACAAGAATTAGAAACAAACCTGTTTGATGCTCAAGAGGGAAGGCTCCCCGGCAGGCCTCTGCTCCAGCCGCAGCTTCAGACACTCGTGGATCACGTTCAGCAGGACTCGGCAGAGCACGAGGAAGGCGGGTTCGAAGGAAGGCAGGTCCATGGCCTTCAGCTCTTCCCAGGACACAGGGCTGCACTTCTGCCCTGAGGAAGGAGGTGTCCCCGACAACTGCACGTAATCCGAGCCCCACATGGGACCTGGAAAGTCAGAGAACTGCAGCAAAAGTTCAAGACAGATTAAAACTGTGCGCGGGACACTGCCTGAAGCTGTGGTCATAGGCTTTGCTACAACCTGCTGATGCAGCTACAAGATTCTCGTTCTAAATGATAAGAATCTCCCACAATTCAACATGTACACAGACCCCCAGGTCCCAGTGTGTTAGCCAACTTACACTTTCATCAAGGGCAGAACGGTGAAGTTTCTTTTCAAAACAAACCCGTTGGACACAATACACACAGCGCTATCTACAATCATGTCTAGACTGAGAAATCAAGGACTTGCTAAATTACAAGAAAACAAGATTACAAAACTCTTCAACAGCTGTTTTGTGAGAATAAAAGACAGTTCAGTCAAGCCTGCATCCATTTGGAGTCACACTTCCTGATGCTGCAGAAGGCAGTTTCTCCACTGCAGCCCTCAGTCACCTTTCACCTCATGTGCCTGGAGGTCCTGCTGTGTGTCTGGGTGTCCTCCCCTCTCCTCCAGTTGTCCCCTCTCAAATTCTTAGGCTTTCCCTCAGAAAGCAGAGGACCTGAAACTTCCATCATTATGAAGCCTCTGATATCACTACTACCACCACCTCCACCACCATCTCCACCACCACCACCTCCACCACCATCTCCACCACCACCACCACCACCATCATCATCACCACCTCTATCTATCACCAGTATTAAAAACCTTGACTTCTTTTATTAAGTAAGGTCATCAGAGTCTGACAGTCTCACCTCCCTGCATCTCCAACTGCAGCTCACTCTGCACCTGTGCACCTGTCGTCGGTGCCTGTCCTCCTTGTCACTTAGGGAACCCTTCACTGTTCTCCACTCACATCTTGACTTTTCATTATTCCTTACACAGGAGCCAAGCTCAAGACACTCAGGGACTCACCTGATGGCATCTAGACTGTAGCCTTAGCCAGGGTCTACGGGGACCAATGTTTGCTACAGGCATGGACTCCCCTGACCCTTTCAAGGCCGCCTTCCACCTACCAACTAAAGCCTTGGCCCAGCTCCCACCCTCCTAGATGGTCTCATCTCTCCTCAGTGCTCTCTGGCCCTCACACATGTGTCCATCATGTTGACGTTGGCCCAGGTCACTTGCTCCTCTAGGAATTTCCCTACCTCATCCTAATTTCCAAGATTCACCCTATGACACCTTCCTAAGGATTTGTTGCACCCTGAAGCATGCCAACCACACTGTCCCTTGAGATCACTTTGACTGTCATCATAGAAATATCATAGTTCAATGAAGGGGGGAAATCAGGGCTCAAAAGTCAAAAAGGCTGGCTTTGGGTCATTTAATTGGCTCTATGGTTCTAGAAGCATTGAGGAGTCCCTCAGGCTATTTATCTTAAAAACAGACCTGGCTGGGGATTATAGCCTAGTATAAATTACTTGCCTAGCCTCAACACATACATACATTCTCTCTCTCCCCTCCCCACTGCCCCATTCACTGTCCACCTTCTACAGATTAAGTAGAACAAACTGAAAAGGGACTTAGAAAAACCATTTGCTATGTCTCCCATCCCATTGCTTTGGAGCGGATGCAGACAAAGGCATCTTAAGTCAGATCTATGCTGTACGTCCGCTACAACTTTCCAGGGCTCATTAGCTGACTTACAATAAGCCCTGGATGCTGACTAAACGATTCATGTCAATTACCTTCTCCAGGATGGCTCTCAGCCACCTTGGGCCATACTTGAGATCTGTGCACTCTACTTCCTAGGCTCTTTCTGTCCACCTTCTGCACTTCCTAGCTGGGTTTCCATGGCTTCTCCGGATCCTGACATATTAACCCACTGACCTCGAGACACCCCCCATAGCTCTGTTCCCAGGCTTGGCTTGTCCTTCTAGTTGAAACTCAATGCGCACTAGTACCCGTGAAGACCACGCCCTCCTCACTGTACCAACTGGGAAGGTCGGTGTAAGGTCTTACACCGACTCAAGAGGAGGCCTGAATGCCCACCTCTGGGGGCTGTCTGTGGCTGCCTCAGGGAGCATGTTTCTCACAATCTGCATGTCTTTCAAATGCATGCTTAGTTACTCAGCCATATCCACCATTGCACAGTTATCTGTGGGAGTTCCCTGGTAGAGCACTGGTTCTGAGGAAAAGGCTGTTTATCTCCAGTTAATTCCAGGGATGCCGGGCCAACTGTTTGAACAGTAAGTTAATGGTGATCACTCCCACAAGACCCACCACAATTCTTCTCCAGCTCCCCCACCAGCACCACGAAACATCTGACCCCCAGACCTATTACCAGTTAAGTCCCCGGTTCTCAGATCTGTTCCTGTGCTACTTAAGGATGCCATCACAAACTGAAACTTCTATGGAGGTAAGCAGACAAGGGTGTACTGGATGTGGGTGGGGCTGGGGTGAACTCTTATGCTGCTGGTCACCTCCATCCCAACTGTGTGGGAATGAGGCCCAGAATCAACAACCCTGGGAAACCCCCAACCCAGAGTTGCAGATAAACTCCTCCCATTTAAAATATTAGCCACTAAATTAAAAAGTAGTATTATATGTGTATATGATAGGTATGTTATCTTTAAAAACTCATGAGACAAAACGTTAACTCCAAGAGTCAGTACAGTATTACCAAGGGCAGGCATGGCTTCGCCAGACTTCTGGGTTCCTATCCTGGTGCTGCTGCATACAGCGTGTGCCCTTGACCAAGTTACTTGACCCTCCTTCTCCTCGGGTGCAGGCTGCTTCTGGTTCTCTCCTCTCTGTTGCTACGCTGTTACCATGGGATCCAGCTATCCCCTAGACTTCTGTCCCTCCAATCTTACTGTGAGGTCTGATCCAGCTGGCTCACAGCTGTGAATCCATGTGGCACAGCCTCCCCCATGTAAATCTGTTTTAAAACAGAAAACCTCTAGGCAATGGAGCGAGTATGTGCTTCCAGGCTGTCACTCAAACTTCTTGTAACTTTACTTAGGAAATCAGACAGGCAAGAACTGGAGCAAACAAGTTACCCAGGGCAGCTTCCCAGTAGCATGTGCGGCACTGAATGGCAGCGAGAGGATTACCGCAGCCTCCCGGGTACTTGCAGTGGCTGACTCAGAACTGCACCGGGCTAGCCTGGCTACTTGTAAGGTCCACAGACTTGTTCATGTCAGTCCTGCGTTCTACACTAGAAGATTCTAGCCTGCTATCCAGGACAGGAAGAGTGGCTCTTTGGGTAATGCTGATGTGTAGCCAGGCTTGGAAACCAGGCATGTTTTAAAGTCAGAGAGCTAAGGTCCCTCTAACAACCTACAACGCTGTGATTTGGAGAAGGTCACCTCCTCTCTAGCCCAGTTTCCTCGGGGTAAAGCAGAGAAAGGACACTGGCTGGCACTTGGGAGGACTAAGTGGCAGCCTAGCCCCCGATGCTGTGTCCACTCTACACATAAAGAAAAGGCAGCCTCCTCGGGGTCCTGTGTTACAGGACAGACTGGCATAGTGCTTAACCGCCAAAGACAGTATTTTATTGGCCATTAAACATATAATTACACGATAATTTCTAACCTAAGAAAGTAATTAGGACAGTAACCGGGCACTTTCTCAGTATCTGTGGTAAGATACCAAATGCAGCCAAGTAGTGTTAATATCTAATATACTATAGGAAAATAAATACAACCTCCCTGAGGAGCGCTAGGAAAGTGCACTACAAAAAGACAACAGCAAAGGGAAATACTTGAACTCTACGTGGTGACTCTGGGTTTAGTCCCCACAAGGTAAAGGAGCACAGTACACCAGACATGTTGTCACCAGGAAGGAAAAAAGGTAAAATACGGAGCAAAGAGGTGGTGTCATGCCAGCACTACAGCAAGGGCCTGGTCTCTGCCTTAGGCGGATGGACAAGTAACCACAGACCTGTGTACAGGGAAGACACCCCAGCAGCCATGCCGCCGTCACTGCTGGGAGGGGCCAGGGTCACTGTACTCACAGGCAGTGTCTACAGAAAGGTGGGCAGGCATCAAGACTGGAAGCACTGTATACATACACACACACATACATACACACATACACACACACATACACACACACATACATACACACACACACATACACACACACACATACACACACACACATACACACACACACACACACACACACACACACACACACACACACACACA